>KZ808063.1:202900-218858 GCA_000696205.2 Oncopeltus fasciatus | reverse complement strand
TATATATTTATTTTTAAAACTTTTTAACAATAATAATGTAAATAATACATATGAATATATTATTTAATTTGTCATTTTACATACATTTTTCAACTCATTATAATAATAAACTCCTGCACAACCACTTAAGGTCACGAAGGTGGGGAACCCTTTCTAAATGTTCCGAAACATTTAACACCAAAAACCCGGGTCTCCTACTTTCCGGGTAGGCACTCTGACCTCAAGACCACCAAAGTAGCTTCGATAATCATTCCAACTTCCAGCAGTTGGAGAGATTATCAAAAGCTACCTCGGTGGTGTAAAGGTCAGCGTGCCAACCCGAAAAGGAGGAGTACGATTCCTGGCTGCGGTAGTAAGATTTTTTTCTGGCTTTTTGTGCATTTCTTATAGATAATTTAGCATGGGATTACACACCACAACTAATTCAGTATTTAAAAATTAAACATATGGGGTAGATATGATTCTGATTCTTCAGGTCAATTGGAACAATTTATTTTCCAAGGAAATAAACTAAACCACACACAAAAAAAATGAGAATGTACATGCCCAATAAGCTATTGGCCTTATAAATATTATTATTAAGTATACCATAAGATGAAAAACAATACTAAGTAGCAATATTAAAAACGTGTTATGAATTATTAGGACAGACGAGCAAATGTCATAAATAAAAATAACAAAATTGATCTTTTTAGATTGTCATTAAGAAAATAAATCACTTAAAGCAGGATGCAAATAAGTCTAAGGGCATGTCATACTGATTATTAAAACTGCTCTAGGTTTAGCACTATCATTACTTCCTCCATCAGTCTTTCTTCTCAAGACTGAGAGAATGAGAGAGTCATAAACTTTGGAAGCCAGTTCCACATCTTGCCTGAAACCGATAGAACTTTTATCTAGTAAGACCAGGATGACTTAATAGAAGTTAACAATAAATAAATGAAATATTAGAATTTCTTTTATCTATTTATGCTTTCCCTGTGCACAATTTTTAAATAGACAATTTCCATTTTGTGGCCCACATTCAAACAACTGTCCATTATAGAATATAAATTATGTAAAAATTTCACTTCACTCCTATTATGTTATGTAAATTGACTAAAATTAATGATAATTTTTTTAACTCATTTCTCCCTAATCCCCTTCTTTCCCATTATTGTTACTTTATTAGCCATTACCCTAAGGATTGCAAAAATAATCATAAGTACCATATTATTTGTTATTTAAAAAAGTTGTTTGTAGAGTTCACACACACACACACACACACACACACACACACACACACACACACACATGCATGCACGCACATGTGCACACACACATGTGCGCACACGCACGTACGCTCATAATGCATATAGTCTATACTATGCTATGCAGTGACAGCCTATATATATAATATATACATTCAAATGACTGCAGGAATCCATCGTCATTGGCTGCCTTCCAATAGTGAGTGTATATATAATTGAAAATATAGAATATATACCAAAAGCACTCACCCTTAGAATGCAGAAGACAGCCAATACAATGGATTAATTAGTTGATTGTATATATTATATATAGGCTGCCACAATTGAAGTTCAGGAATTATATATGAAGGGAGGTCAGAGAGTACTCGGCCAGAAATGAATGAAATCAAAACAAAAACATATATTATTGTTTAATATAATGTCCCTTATCTTTATTACATTTATTTATTGATTTTTCTAAACCCCCAAATAATAATTTTCTCCTTTGGAACCAAAATAAGAAACAATGGCCTCTTTGAGGTCTTGATCCTCAAATGTTCTTCCCCTGAGGTCCATTTGAAATCCGGGAACAAAAAGTAGTCACCGGGAGCTCGAACCGGGCAGTAAGGAGGATGGTTGATTAAATCAAAGCCTAAGATGCCAATCGTGGCCATCACTTAACAAGAAGTGTGCACAGATGAGTAGTCATGAAGAAGCATGGAGTTGATAATGTCTGGGGTAGTCACTTCTTCAGGCCTTCCTGGACGCGAGTCATCTTATAGGGATTTTCGCCCCGCCTTAAATAAGCTGCACCAATGTTTTGATGTGATATAGCAAGAAGCGTCCCCATATACTTTCTGTAGGCCTACATATAAAACATTAAACATTTCATGATAGCTCTGTACTCAATGTTGCTCATCTTAATCGCAAGTGCAAACAGGTAAAATTAAAAGTATTATAAGTACTAGACAATAAATGCAAGGGAATAGAATAAAAAATCTTACTACTTCAGCCGGGACTCGAAACCGGATCTCCTGCTTGCTGGGCAGGCATGCTACCAATTACACCACCGAGGATAGCCAGATAATTCATTATACTCCCCGCACTCTACTGGGAGTCTAAACATTTATTTAATGTATTTAAAAAATACAATATTTAATAAATGACTATGATCATAATATAAATATAATTATGAAAATTTGTTTGAATATAGCTACCGATTACATAAGCATGTTAAGATATGTTATTTATCTTAATCCTCACCTTCAGGTAGGCCGAGAACTTTCCTACCTCCTCTCATATATTTCATATTTGAAATGAAAAATTTCTTTGACTCCACCAATTATTTTTAATGAAAGCTAAAAATGTAATCTACTCAAAATTTTACAATTATCTTAAGTAGTATCAATGAAAGGTCAAAGAAATTTTTCAAAAATTGGATCTTGATAAGAACATTAACAACTTAATTTTCTAATTAGAAAATTGCTGAATCTGAATTTTAATTTATAAATTAAGTTTGTAGTATAATAATAAAACAAATCGTTAAATTATTTAAAAGTAATATTAAATTGAAGGATCTTCAAATAAGTATTAGATTACAACTGTTGATAAAACCAAATAAAGAGTTGTTAGCATCCGTGTACTTGTATTACAAAATCTACACTTCCAGCTTATTTGATTTTTCTTTTTTTTTTTTTTTTTGGTCCACATCTCTTACTTCATGAAAAAGACAATATATACTTACTTCACTGTTTCTGCAAGCCTGTGTGCTCTAATGACATACACTCGAATAACAAGGGGTACAACAGCTCCAAGTTCTTTAGCTATACCAGAAAACAATCCCACATCCACAGAATGCCCTTCCATCGTCACATCATCATCAGATCTTTGATATAATGCCACAGAACCCTAAAATTTACTTAATCAAATTACAAAAATAAATACAAAGAAGTTTAGAATGTAAAAAAAAAAATGCTTTTATTCTAAACAGGTTATGAAAGTTGAGCCACAGAGTGGGCACAATCAATCAGAGCTAGAAAAAATAAAATTTTTTTATCCTAATAATTTATTTTTGTTTGAAAATATTTAATTTAGCACAGATTTGTAATAAAAAAGGCTAGAGGGACAAGTTTCCAGAAGTGTAAAGGCTTTTTACAAATAACTATACGAATATATGAAAACAATAGCAGTAAATTCAAAAGGCCAGCATAATCAACTACTTCAAGTAACTAAATCCCATTTGGCCATTAATCAAACTGATTGAAAGTTCACCTTGAATTTTCCAGCATCATTTTGTCTTTTCCAAGAAGGTTTCATTAATCTGAAAGTTGAAAGTAAGTCTTCAAATCTCTCAAACTCGGGAACTTTCTCCAGCTCAGTACTGTAAAACTACCAACAGGAGACAAATTACAAGAAATGAAAATAAGTAAGGTAATGTTCTATCTATATTGTATTAAAAAAACCTTTATCTTAACCAAAAGAGAGATCTTAAACCAATAGAATTCCTCAGATATAATTGAGTTATATTTATACTTCAAATTAAACCCCAGTATAAATTTTCAACTTTTCATTTTCAATTTGGAGTTAAGTTATCATAAAATATGGTAACATTAAATTCTATAATCCTTTGAATATAAATATAAATTAAATGCTACAACTTTTTTTTTAAATCAAATTTTATGTATTAAGTAAAAAAGCACTCATAATGAATCAATTTCTCATGTTTATACTGCATGTATTTGATTAATTATTTAAATGGAAATTATGGCAGCATAGGCATGAAAAAATTTGTTACTGAGAGTCAGGACGTTTTAACCCCTACTTTTAATTATGTTATTTTGTTGTTTAACAACAAATATTGTTGAATATTTATTTAAATTATTTTAATGCTCTGTGTCAAGTTTATACTGCTTAAATAGATATAATGTCAGATAGAGCACTCGATTTCCAAAACAAATTTTGGGTTTCAGGTAAATTCTGTCTCGTAATACAATAGCATACTACACAAAGGAGCATCTTAAGGCCTATTTTTATTCTCAAAAATCTATTTGAGATTTATACTTCAGCTTCATTCTCCTTTTCTTTCCAGAACTTAAATATTAACGATATATTATGGTTATGAGCTGCTCTCCTCCTTTAATCTTGGTAAGTTATCTACACCAGGAACATGTTTTTAGCATTGAAATAGCCATTTAATCATAAAGATAATCTTGTCAATTCATCATACTCTAGGCTTTCTGTCTGATCCATGTTGTTCTCTTTTTCCCCTGACTACCCTCTATTTCTCTGATGATTCTTTATTTTGTTTTCCAAGAATAGAGATTTTTGCTAGTGTTTATACAACCCCCCATATTGTAATCTGCATATACTTTCTTGACTCATTTCTTGGTTTTAAGGGTTTTTATTTCTTTATCATAAGATTAAAATTGAATCATTCTAAATTTTATTTTATGGCAACCCTTTCTAAATTTCAAATATTGTTAAAATTGTGTGTTCAAATGATCCCCATTTAGTAAGCATACAAAAAACAGTACACTGAGAAAAGAAGAAAGTTTTATATCATGCCATCAAAAGAATATCAATGGCTATTTCTTTCAGGATTACAGAATTAACCAATAAGATAACAAATTCCATAGTGTGATTAATTATCAGTGATATAACTAAAAATCTATTACTTTTATCTTAGTAACTTCTGGGAATTAATTTCTGAGAAGTTTAGACTTACTCAAACATGAAATATATTTCAAATACAAAATTTAGGCGACTAAAATTTAAAAAAATAATTTCACTAATTTTTTCCATTATTTTAAAAATCTGATAGGGACTTCAAAACCATTGGTAGCAATGAATAACCTGACTGTAATTCCCATCGCATTGAATCAAGTTAATTGTTTTGTTCTTGTTTTTATTTTTTGTTTTTTGCCAAGATGAATACTTGGAATTTTTGAAGCATTGACTGATTGATACAAAGTATTATATATACTATTATTATGGCTCTAAATTAAGTCAGTCTTAAAAATTAATCAGTATTGAAACACAAAAACCAAAAATATATATCTTTAATTTTTTTAATTAATTGTATACTTTTAAATAATTATAACATACGCTTATTCCAGCAGTTTTACTCCTGTGAAGGAATTCACCTTCTCCAATTTTGACTTTGTCAGAAACAATATCCTTAAATAAACCACATAGATAGATTATAAGAAGTTACAAAAAAAACATCATTTAGTAAATCAATAAATTAAAAAAAGCTATTATAATTAAAAATAGTAAGATATGAATAAATTCATATTATGTGCAGAAAGTATAGAAGCTGGGCACAAAGTAAAGTAGATATAAAAGAGCTAATCAGTGTCCTAATGCTAGCGGAATCAGGTTATATTTAATATGAAGACAAATAAATACATGAGCAAAAACCTACACCACTAGATATGATTGGTTAATTTACTGATCCATGCTTCTGTCATTTTTACTTCTTCATAAATTAGTAATTAATGTTGAACAATCCTCCTTGTATTCCGATTTATGAAGATTAG
Source organism: Oncopeltus fasciatus (assembly GCA_000696205.2). Classification (NCBI taxonomy): domain Eukaryota; kingdom Metazoa; phylum Arthropoda; class Insecta; order Hemiptera; family Lygaeidae; genus Oncopeltus; species Oncopeltus fasciatus. The sequence continues at coordinate 213,091 of KZ808063.1, read as the reverse complement.
AAACAGCATAGTAAAGCGAGATTTAAATTAATTAATTTTTTTTTTTAATTATACTAAAATCACAGACCAAAACAGAGATAACTGCATAAGGGTTTCTGTCCTTCGAATCACAAATAAGATCCCAACAATAAATATTTCAATTAATGTAAGATGAAAGTATGAAGAATCTTCAAATCAAGCAAATTTTGAAGACTTTATTCCAATGTTCACGTAGGCTTCGACGGTCGTCAGATGTATTTACAGTTTCTTCTTCCGGGTTGGACCGTGTCAGTTGTTGACAGTTGCCGAGCTTTCGCACATCCTGTGATGGCTTCTTCAGGGCTGAATAGAGAATTCTCTATTCAGCCCTGAAAAAGCCATCACAGGATGTGTGAAAGCTCGGCAACTATCAACAACTTGACACGGTCCAACCCGGAAGAAGAAACTGTAAATAGACTTTATTCCAAGTCAAAAAAGAGAGAAATGTTAGAAAAAGATGGATCATGATAATACCATGAGTATTAAACATATATGTATCAGCTCAAATACTCATCATTTATTGTAGAGTTATCAAACCAGTATATCAAAAATAATCAGCTTGACTTCCCTACCAGTAATGATGGAAAAAAAGGGCTGGAGAAAGAGGCAGCTATCATCAGGGAGAGAATCAGATAAGCCGTTTCTGCCTTGCCATTGTAAGATGAGGTATATTTTCTCTCAAACCTACTTTCAAACAAAGACTTAAAATTTTGATTAAATCTTTTACCTTAAGTATCAGATCGTTAATGCTATTATTCTATAATATTTGAATTTCATCAAGACAATTAAATATACCTTTTTATCTGATGAATTTATAGGGTTTGAATAAAAATATTTTGTCCACCAGTCAAAGAATTGTTCTTCAATATCAGGATCATTTACAGGACCTACAAGACCAAGGGATATGTATCCTATATCTTTCTCTTTTTTCTTTGAATAAAAACAGAAGCAAATTCTCTTATACCATTTGCTTAGTTTTCCAGTTATTTCCTATAAAAAGAGCATAAATGTGATAAGAAATATTAGCCCAATAATAGTTACAAGCCTAATTTTCAACTTGGTTTAAATTTTTAATAATTTACATTTTTACATCTATTTTTTTTATCTTTTTTTATCATGACATAAAAGATTATATTTCTAATGTTAATATTATTTAATACTTAGTTTAAGTTTTATTAAATTTTATATTTGATAGATATCATATATTAATGATAATATACTTTGAATGGAGGAGTGAAAATCCTGCTGCTAAAGACTGAATTTCTCCACAGAGCTTTTTCTATGCGAATCACTACTTTTTACTAGGCAGTGATTCCTGCAAAGGATTATTTGTTTTTATTATTTTTATTATTTCTAACAATTTACAATAACATTCATATTCAATACATAAACATATTATTTAATAATAAATTATCGTATATAATTTTTAATTATATTATTACTGCAGTGTACTTACACTAACAATTTTAGTGTTTTTGACTGCTACATCATACTTCAACTCAACCAAAGGTTTATCCATGTCTCTCTGGGATTCTTCATATAACGCTCTGAGTCTCCTCTTCATAATTTCTAAAAACAAAACCGGTCAATGAAAATAAATGAATGAACTCAAGATGGATCATTTACTTTTTTTTTTCTTTTGTTTTCAAAATCTAAGTAAGACACTTTTGACAAAGTAAATCCATTATTACCTTAAATACATTACCCTTACATTAGCATTTAACTTGTCACAATAATATAAGCAAATGGAAAAAAAAATTGACTCCAAAATAGCATTTTGATTGAGAATATATCCTGCATGGATATAATGTTTGCATGAAAAAAATCATAAATAATAAATCAATTAATACATTAATTTAATTTTCTTAATTTTAATAAATCAGAGTCCATGATGAGCAGTAAAAAATTAATCAATTCTATGAAATGTTTTAAACTCTGAGCCTTTTTATTTTGCTGACATTTTTACTGAGAAAAAAAAAACTGAAAAATAAAAGTCAGATGTGCAGCAGCTACATAAACTAAGCAAATTGCTCAGTTTCTTAGTTAATAAATATTTTTGTTTGGACTTCCCATGCCATATAATCCCCATACTTACTAAGTATTTATTTTATCAATAAACAATCTGTGTTGTTTTAATCCTCTAAACTAAATATTGTACAAGCTGTACTGAAAAAACATCTTTTTAGCCCGCACTATACATTTTAGTTAATCCCTAACCTCTTTGTGTATAAACACAGAATTACAATTGTTTAGATCTTCATGAAAAAAAAAAAAAACTTACTGAAATAAAACAAAAAGTTTTAGAACAAAACAGCATATAATATACCATAAAAATTTTGAACAAATTAAAATAATACCTATAACTATTATAATCCAATCATCAAATCTCCACTGTTGTAAGTATTATAATTGTTCAAAATTGTTCTACTCATAATAAAGTAGATATTAAAGTGAAATTATTACTGAAAAAAATGCTTATTTAATAATAAAAAAACATTGAGGAAGTATATTTAAAAAAAAAAATTTTGTATTTCTAATGAACTGTGGAATGAGCAAGTTCTTAGAATAACAGGGGTCAAAGAGACGGTAATAAGTAGTTCGAGGTAATCTACATGTTACTGGCACACATTAAACAGTAGAAACTCTACCAGAGAAAAAGAGGCTTAGGTCTCAATTGGGAAACTAGGATCAAGATAGTTAAGGAGAATAGCTGTGGACTAGGCAAATTACCTGGGGTCCTACGTGAATAAGTATTACCTAGTAACAAAATTAATTGAACAGTTACTAATGTATTTCAAAATACTTTGATACAAATAAAAAACTTTGATATTTGTTCATGAGAAATAATCAGTTTCAGCCAGGATGAAAAAAATAAAGTACTCCAAAATTATTGGGTAATTATTTTACTTTTTTTATTGCCAACATATCGACTTAACTTGAAAGTCATTATCAGGATGATAATGATGTATCTGAGAGAGATTTAACCATTAAAACTGCAAAAACTATTTTTTAGTTCTGCAGTCTGAGATGTAGCCATAAACCTATGTTTAGTAAAGTCTAAACATTGGCAATAATAAAATACATAAATTGCTCAATAATTTTAGAGTATTTTATTTTCTCATCCTGGCCGAAACCCTGATTATTTCCCATGCTCAATGCTTGACGGCCAACCAACCATTTTAATACTAGTTGCATTCTAAGCAAATTAAGGCAGGAAGGGGATGATTGACCATGTGGTGTATGAGTACATCAAAAGTTGGAGTTGGGTCAAAAAAAAAGTTTAAAAAAAGGGCTTGTATAAAAAAATTCACAAGAATTTATTTTTAAAAGCCAACATTTAAGCTTTCAATGTATGCCATCTTTAGAGCTGAAATGAAAAAAATGTAGATTTGAGAGTCAATGTGTTATTACAATAATATTCTAAATGTATGAGAATGAAATTAAAGTTTCGCTCGGTGGGGGTTCTGGTCGCTGACAGGTGTCTCCTCTTGTCTTTTGGAGGTTTCATGGTTTCCCCCCTTCACTCACCTCCACTGGATATGACTTGATGGTTGTAATTACCTCCCATCATAAGGTGTTAATAGAGGGGGAAAAATGGCCTTAGAGAGGGAGGGGACAGATAAGACAGACAAGTCTGAGCCCTGCCTGTGGGCTTGGGGCTGGCTATTGAATAAAACGTTTGTCTTTACTCACTGAACTGTGGGTGATGTCGGCGACGTAACTTTTCCAAACTTCACACACTTGTTGAGCGAACTTAGTTCTCGTTGTCTATTAATTTTCAGGGCATATACACTGCCTACAACCTATAAATAGTATTTGATAACAGGGAGCTACACAAACGTGGTGTTCACTGGCCGGGACTCACCGGTACAGGTTGTGAAAATAATATGTAAAAAAATTTGTAAGCAAATGAATAAATAAATAAAAGTATGCATGTGAGTAAAAGTATGCATATAAATTTCTGTTGGCCTGGGAGTGATTGGTTAGCCAGGGGTATAAAAGTATAGACGAATAACAGGAGGGGTAAGTTCACAAGGAAAAGAGGGAGGTGGCAGACCACAAAGGAAGAGTAAAAGTTGATGTAGGTAGAAGAAAATCTGGCAGATGAAGAGGCAGCCTAGATGAAAGTAGTACAAAAAGGTTCATCTTAGCAGAGATGAGAAACTTGATTGAAAGTGGGTATAAGCTGCAAAGGATAGCATGGTGCTCAAGGGCAGAGAAATTCATCCCTACACTATGAATGACAGACAAGACCAAATATGAGGATGCTAACATTCTCCAGAGCAAACATTTTCCACATTTTAAAAAAATGTAATCATAACAGTATTATTTCATTATAACAGTTAACAGTATTATGACATTTACCAGTTTCTCCTATTCTCCAAACCGGACATAATCCTTTGATCTAGGCCACCTCCTCTTCTACTAGGGTTTTACCAATTTACTTTTCATCTACCTCAGCTTTAATTTTTCCTTTGATATCTGTCGCCTCTCCCTCTATCAGCCCCTCTCTCTTTTGAACTTAGCCTTCCAGTTCTTATAGAAGATAATAAATTAAAAATACTACATATGACTTACCAGACACTTCCCGCCAGAATCAGTAAATATTTATATATACTCATATGTAGTTTTTTAATTTATTTATTTATTGATTTATTTGTTCATAATTTATTGTATTTAATATATTATTTTCACATTAACCATGATACATAATATAATAGATGTAATTTACTTCCCCTTACTAGTTTTGTTTTATTTCATCCCCATACACTTATAATTTTATAGTAATAACACTCTGGTTCTAGAATTTGCATCTTTTTTTTTTTTTAGCCTTGAAAATGGCAAGCCAAAATATTGACATTTAAGAATGCATTCTTGTGAATTTTTTTCATGCAAAACTTTTTTTTCCATTCTTTTCTGAGTGTACCTCAACTATTGGTGTACTCTAAAAATTTTATAAAAAATATAAAGAAGAAATTATAAAAAATTCTCTAATAAATCATATTTATTGAAGATTAACTTCAGGCTTACCAGTAGACAAAATAATAAAGTTCACACTATGTTTCCCTATACTTTATATTCATCAGTTGCTTCAGAAGATAGTGAATTTTATATTTTTCAAATAACATTTATGTTTATAAGAAACTATTACCTTTGTTTTGAAAGTTCACCCTTATACTTTCCCTTAAAACTGTTAAGTCTTGTTTTTTCTTAGGAAGTATCCTTACAAATTGTTTTAAATTTCTGACCACATGGCTTCCAATAAAAACTTGTGTGCCAAATGAACGTTTGTCATAAAGGCGAACAACAAAAGGTGGAGAAAACAGCCAGTTATCTGGAAGTTCCTAAATAGAAATGCACTAAAATAATAAAATGACAATCAAAACAAAAAATTACTATTTAATGCAGTTAATATGAACCTAATATTTCAAAAATATATAGCTAAATTAATAAAAACCTAGAAAAGGCAGGACTTTATTAAGTATACACTCTTACTGTTTTCATACATCGTTTATGCAATATGTTTTATATAACGCCCTGCAAACTACTCTTACTTATTACTTATGTTAATTTAATTTATAAATAAATCAGTGAATTAAAAATTATAAGTTAAATATTATTTACAAGGTTTAGTTATTTTATTTATTTTAATAGTTTAACTAGTATTAATTATTTTAACATCTTCACCAATACAAGTGAATTTAGTTGATAAAATAGCCTCTGGCAATATCATCATGGGTTTGTGACATTTTGACCTGCCTTTACACCTGTTCAGTAGGTAAAATGGGTATGTTATTAGAAGCTCTTATCCTTTTTAATTTACTTACAATAGTGATAAGGGTTTGATGAAAATTTATAACTCTTTGCACAATTTTATAATTATTACAGCTGCTCAGCTCAAAGCACTTGCTTTCAAGATCCATGATCACGTCTTAAGAGCTAAGGAATCTCCCATTGATTAAAGTCATAATATTATTATTTATTAATATCTAAAAATTTTGAGAAAACCCTTTACAAGCTGGTTTTCTTTCATTTTTTTAAACCGCTTTTGTGTTTAGAGAATCACATCTCAATACTGCATCATTCAAAAGTGCTAACTTTTTCCCTCTCCGAATCAGTTGTTTTATGGCATTTTAAAATTATATATGATCTGGCATATTGATATTCAATACTACTCTTAGGCCTGTTTGGGCTAGTAACGTTCTCAGTATATATGGTGGATTGTTATAGTTGCTGTTGTCCTACCATGCATGCAGTGTGAGTCAAATAATATACATAATATACATCATAAAACATTTATTTAAAATAGTTAAGGAGAAGGGAGTGCATGTTGAAAGATTGTTCAATTTTGTGATGCAAGAAAGTTGCAGTTGAATGAAAAATAAAACATTGATGAGCTGTTACTGTCAATGACAAAATCTTATGATATAATTATGGCATTAAAAATAGCAAAATATTTAAAAATATATTATTTGTAGTCTTAGACTGTCTTTTGATCAGATGAATACAAACAAAAAAAATATGTTAAAAGCCCTTTGAAAATTACAACTGATCTTTCTTTTCTTAGTTTTGGCTGTGTTAAATCTGGACTGAAAAAGTTTTAATACAGAAATTGCACAATTTGTATAACCTGCAAGAGGCAGCTTTCACATAGAAAATTCAATAGTAAAAATATAATTCAAACAGGGAAATTATTTATTTATATTACAAAAACAAAGGATCTAGGGAGTCAAAGTATAAATAACAAGTCCAAAATACAACTCAAGAGTCAAATTTCTATGCTTAGGAATAATAAAACAGAGTGGCATTTTCTCATTTGAAAATAAGCAATCTGTGAAGGAGAGTAGTTTTTATGGTCTATGGATTCGGATTTCTCAGATCATTTTGTGTAATATTCATGATTTTGATAATTATGTAAAATTGAAAACACCGAGAAAAATACATGCATCTAAAAATGGTATAAGCCAAGAAGCTATTAGAATAGGTGATATAAAAGCCAATTTTTATAAAATGAAAGATATTGTACTAGATGAAAAAATGAGTCTTTTTTACACTTGCTTCAAATTGTTTAATGAAAATGCCTTAGTAACCAAGGTAAATAATAAAAGAATGAAAAAGCTAGTAAGCTTCTGGAGCTCATTTATACTGAAGTGTGTGACACAATCATGCCTTTAACATGGGGTAGACATGTTTACTTTGAAACATTTATTGATTTCTTACAAACTTCATTAATTGAATCAGAGTTGCCTAAAAAAATGTGGGAGGAGGTGATGTTTCTCAACCATAAATAGAAGCCATACCATGCCATACACTAAAATCCCTAGTTTACATTAGGAAGGGGAGAAGCCAAATCAGGATAGTCCTGGAGTTTTGGGGAGTATTGCATATAAACATGTACTTAAAGAATTGAGAAAAAATTAGATCCAAAACATGAAAAAACCTAATATAGTGTTATACGTATGCTCCAGCTGGATGTTCGAGATTACAGAATCCTAATAACTGCAAAATATTCTTAGCTTGTAGAACTTCATTAATTGAATCAGAGTGATTTTTAATTGTTACAAATATAGAAATAATACTTCAGGGCGTATATCTCCCCAATACTAAATTATTAATGGTATAAGCAATATTTTGGGTGATTATTATAAAGTCCAGAACATGAAACTAGTAAGGATAAAACTGAAAATGAAAGAAGTGCTCGAAGAAAGCCAATTTGGTATTAAGAAAATGTTAAAGGTTCAAAAAGATGAGAGCTTATTTATTCACTTGTTCAATCAGAAGAAGATACCCCATTAGGGTATGATATACAATTTTGTAGTGACAGATAAAGTTGGGAAAGAGCTACCAAAGACAAACTTTAGTCACTCAAATAAAATGATACTTTGGACATAGTGAATAAGCCTGATTGTAGAATAATGATAGACAAAAAATTTATTAAAAATATGACCTTCAATTTTCTACTTTCTTGATGCTAAGCAAGAGGACCAAATAAATGACAATAATACTAAGACCAAGTATTTATTGCCTGACTAGCATCGAGTTTTTAGACGCCTCTTCAGGGATTTAAAATCTATTTTACAATTTATAATGATGAACCTTCCGCTTCAAAAGTTAGGTCAATAATATATTTTAAATCACTGATAGAACATCGAAAAATGTGAAACTAGTCGGGCAATGAATAATTGTTGTTAGAATTGTTATCATTCATTTTTGACCTTTCGCCTAGTATCAAGAAAATAAAACAAAAATGGTAATTTAACCAAAATATTATCCATAATATTTCAATTGTCAGGGAAGCAGAGGTATTTTTAAACAGGTACTGGAACAATATTTGTTTCTCTGCACAATATACTTTATATTAATTATAGCTTAGCACTTTCAGGGCACATGATTCCACTATCAGAGCTAAGTTCATTAAGAAAAATTATAATCTGTAAACCTAAAATATTTGTGTTTACTCTAGAGTAAGCTACCAACCTTCGAGATGGACTAAACATAATTTTTCTTAACGTGATGATGGGATCATGTGTCCTGAAAGTGCTAAGCTCTAATTAATAAATAAGTGTATTGTATGGAGAAACGGATTTTGTTTTAGTACTTCTTTAAAAATGTCTGTGATTAAGTGACATAAAGCATAAGTAGCGCCTCAAGATATTTTACAAAAGAGATTATTTGATAAATTAGTAGAAAATTTGTTAGGGTTCGATCAAGGTTGATCGAAAAAAATGTATTACTTGATAAATAATCTCCTGTTGTTAAGCTAGATATCTTAGGGATTTGTATCATTTCCTGTTCAAAAAGTTTTTTTTTCTTTTTGAATAAAAACTGTGTTATACATAAGGTCAGTAATATATGTTTCTATACGTTTCAGGCCTTACTGAGCTCTTGTTTGAGCTAACTTTAGTAGATTGCAAGATAGATGCTTGTGGTTAGCTTTAACATGAATACTTTTATGTGTAAGGGGGCCTGTTAATTTAAAATTTACATTTCTTCATCAAAAATTAAAATATTGAAATGTTAATGTATTGAACACTGAAATATTGTACACAAGAATTTAAAATGTATTGGTCGTAAATGCTGATTAAAATTTTACTAGTCATCCAAATCAACCTCTGGGAACTTTTCTGAGTAACTGCAAAAGTTACTAAATTAGTTAATTTTTTTATAATACTGTGGGGAATCTATGTCTTCAAACATTTTTTGTCTGTTTTAGGACTTATTAAAACATACATTACTAATTTAGGAGATAATCAGAGTATAATTAAAACTGTCCATAATTCACAATAGAAATTAGTAAAGCATTTAGATGTTACAAATAATAAGTAATCCGGGTTTAAATTATAATACACATTAAATTATAATATTGCGGGTAGAAAATAATATAGCACTTATTAAGTACTAATACGTCAATCAAACGACAGATAAATTACTAAATTCTTAGCACAAGAAATACTAAAACATTTTATGAATCTTCTTAGTTCATTTAAAAGGTAAACATTGTTATGAAACTATTTAGTACTGTAGTTACTGCAGGAATGATGACGTCAGGTGATAAAATATAAGACAGATTGAAAAAATTACAATCCGAGTTAGCCATTGTTTACATTGGACACACTAAAATTTTTTTTAAAATTAATGCAATTTTTTTATTTTTCCTAATTAATGCAATTTTTTTTTTAGATTCTTCTTTCGATGCCTCAAGTTTATGCCCCAGAGCACAGCTTAACTCGATTAGAGACAAATGTTGGTTTTTTTGGCGTCCCCCATATATAGCGACTATCATTTTTAGTGTCTACTAGGTAGGATTGGAGAAAACTCTCTAAGGAGTTTTCATCCTTCGGAATTCGTTAAAAATTATTATATTTATTTCCATTTAACTTCTTTCCTTAATTTTTTATAAAGATATAATCACATATTGATATTAAAAGATTTCAAGAAGAATATTTATAACAAGTTTATGGGAAACCCAAACGGATCCCATAAGCTACCTGGCATCTCTAGATAATAATTTAAATTTATCATTATTAGAATTAGAAAAAATATAAGATACATAGAATAGTATAATTTATTTATAATTAAATTTTCTAATATTTTTTTAAATCGATATAATTCGGCTTTCAAATGAAAACGGTAAAATAAATTCATTATTGACCCAAATTGGATGCGGGGAAG
>KZ808063.1:154339-174400 GCA_000696205.2 Oncopeltus fasciatus | reverse complement strand
TATGAAGTACCCTAAAATACTTGTTATTGCTTTATATTATTTTATGTCAATGTAATTTTTAATAATAATAATAACAGACACTTTATATATATATATACAGGAGGCAAAATACCTGTACAGAAATGGGAAAGAGGAAGGGCAAATATGGCTAGAGCAAAAAATGATTTATAATAATATTTATGTTGCATATATTTCCCATAAAGTTATTCTAAATAAATTTTATAATTAAAACCTCAAAATTGCTTTAAATATTAAAGATTATAAACTTGCTTTTCTATAAGTAAATATAAAAATAAATAAAAATGTATAAGCATGAATTCTCTGATAATGAACTATTGAAAGCTGAACTGACACACACAGGAAATGTTTATGCCAATTCATTATTAATGAAGGATGAATGCTCATCAACTATTATAATCAACTCAAACAAGCATTCTAAAATATCTGATAATCTAGAATTTTTCAGGTAAATAGAATATTTCCTTGGAATTCTGGAAAAAATTATTTGATATTTGACTGTACATCTTACAGTTTTGAGCCTCAAAATTTATAAATACAATTTTTGTTCAAACTTTGCTGAAAATATTAAGGAGAGTAAAATTCAAAAAATTGGTGTCACAGGATGATACCAAGAACCAAGGAGACCCCAATAATTAAACAATGGAAGCAGCTACTTAGGGATTTTCAGCTTAGCCTGGAAATCGACAGATTATTATCAGCTGAATTTAGCTGGGTTGTTGAGATAGAGTAGTAAAAAAAAAACTAATCAATGAGAAACTTCCAGAAGATTCGAACATAAATTAATTCTATATTTTAAAGCAAGGGGTACATTTTCATTAACAATGGAATAATCTGAAGCAGAGAATTATAGTGAATTATTTCGTACTTCAAGTATAGAACAAGTTGGATTTTACAAAAGAAGAAAGGAGAATGAGAAACGAATATGGGGACATCTCTATGAAAGTGATAGTAACACAATATGAGTGTATTCGTAAGCTAATTATTTGAGAGCTATAAGAAAGCTCTCAGTCTTGAAATATATTTGGAACAAACTAGTACAAATAAAGAAGATAATGGCTCTTAATTTTAAATGTAATATAAAAAAAGAAGTACATTAATGTAGAGCTTTGTTAAGTTAGTCAATCTCTAAAACTTGACCAGTCCCTTCTCATTATCAGGAGAAAATAAAATTACGAAATTTGCGTACAGTTTAGTACAGGAAGATAAACAGACTCTTCTCTGGGGATTCGTCACCCTTTGTCAGAGAGGATTAGAAAGGGATTTTAAAATAATTTAAGGTTCTAAAATGAGCTTAAAGAATGCAAAATTTTTATTAATTTTAAAGAGTTGTTAATCTCCACGAGATTTAGTTTAGACTTCTTTAAGGTTGTGTTTTGTTTAATTTTTTTTAATATACATGTNACTAAACATACGCAACCACAAAGAAGTTTAAGATAATCTTCTGTAGATTAACAAATAACTTAATAATTAATAAAAATTTAGCACTATTTAAGCTCTCTTTAGAACCTTAAAGTAAAGTAAAAATACAGTAAAAAATTCTGAAATAATTTAAACCTCTGTATTTTTTATTAAGAGTAATGAATTTCAAGTGCATATCCATATGATTCTTCCAGTGGTGGGGTTCCTCATATCACAAATTTGTGTATAGAATGGTTTTACATAATATTTAAAACAAAGTGTTTAAGGAAGTGGAGATAAATTTGGAGGTAACTTGTGGAAAGTCGAGCTTTATGAGGAGAGGTTAGTCAGGGATTTTATCTTAGGAGCTAAAGAATTAAAAACTTATTTGTNTAGACTGTCTTTCTGGGTACAAACTCTTCTTTTTCTTTTGAACACTGGCTTTTACATCTTTGATCGTTGTTGAGCCGGATAGATTATCCAAAACACATACCGGCTTCGAGCTTGAGCAGGATATAACTTCAACTTGCATAGACGTCATTACAGGTTGTCTACAATATAGCTATTACCGAAACTCAACAATCGAAGGACTATCTGATACTGAGTATCTGAGGGAAATTCTCTATGGAACAATAACCTTCCCCCTTCCACCTGTGCCACTCAACCAAACAGTGTTGCCTTTCTACTAGAAAAAACAAAAATTACAAAATTGAAATGTTTGAAACTAACCAGAAAAAATTGTAGAAAAATATAATAAATTAAACTTTAAAATTACTGAAAAACAAAATAATAGTTTTGTAAATATTCTATTACAATTTTGAGCTAAAGCTACTATTTTATTCTTATTGATTTATTTCTAAAATAAAATTTCATAAGAATGATTGTTAATTATATTTATAATTTCCTTAATGTATAATTCTTCATTACTAAAAACATTTAGAAAATAATGATTATATTTTCTCTGTGAAATCAACTTGTTATATTTTATTTTATCTCCTTTAGAAGCGAACAGGGTCATGGAGAGAAGTGCCATCAACAGATAGCCACCCTATTATAAGCATCTATAGCAATGGTCAAGCCTTTATTTCTCAATAAAAATTGTCCAAGGCAACATTCGATCCTGCAGCACCTTATTCTCGAATTCCGAAAAATTCCCCTCCTCTAGATAGTCTATTACTAGACTGTTTTTATACTGTCACAAGACTAATAATATAAACAATAATCCCCTCCATCTTCTTATTCACATGAAATCAAGCAATAATTATCATTCTTCTAAAACAATAATACGATTTCAATGACTTTTTGTTATCTTGCCCCTGACTAAAAAAAATACTAATTTCTTAAAGAAATTAATCGATTTTTTCACATTTACTTTCGAGTCATAATAATAATAATCGCTATGGTCCTTGCGAAGCTTGACCTTCACTATTCTTCGCCATTCGATTCTGTCTATGGCCGCTCTTCTTCATCTTCGGACCCCAATTGCACTCAGGTTTTCCGCTACATCTTCCAGCCACTGCAATCTGGGTAGCCCTTTTCTTCGTTCTCCGCCCGTATGACCCTCTGGAAGCTTTTTTTTGAGATATAAATGATTAATATACAAAATTATAAAAATAAAATTGTAGATTTCAAGTTTTAATTAAGATGGAAAATTTTGAAATCAATATCTGTAATCACCTTGACATTCACAAATAACTATTTTTAATATAGTGTTTAAAAACAGCTCGATGATAGCTGTTTTTAAGATCACAATCCTCCTATTGATTTGCTTATAGTTATATAATATTAGTTATCTTACAGATCCAAGTTATCAATTGTAGTTTTCAGTTTACAATTTTTTTAACTTTTACTACAATTGGTTAGTTTTCCACCAGATAAAATAGCAAATACATGGCTACTACAATTGCTTAAATTCAAAAATAAAAGTCATGAATTAAGGGTTGGGAAGCATGATATTTTGCATGATAATTTTCAACTTATAACTAAATTTAATACTATCACAGTGGAATAAATTATGCACAATAGAACCTAAATCCGAAATTTCATCAAACTAATAAGTTTGATGAAATTTCGGATTTAGGTTCTACTAACTTTAGGATGTACTAACAGCCACTGCAAAGAATTTTTGTCAACAGTATATTTTTTTTTTGTTTGTTCGTCTTAAAGAGTATTAAAGATTGCAGAATCCCATGATGTTTTGTCTTTTAATTCTCCTTTATGGCTGGTGAAAAAAAAAATTAAATTAATCCCTTATTATTATCAATCGCAACAATTAAGGTCTGTTTGCTCCTGCTTGATAACCTTTTATTATTCCACATCCTGAACATTGTTACTAGGGTAAATAAATACAATACTTGATTTTTTTTTAAAGTTTATTAACAAAATTTTAGTAAAAATTAAACTCAATGAAAACAAAAGATAAAGACTTTTAGAATAATAGAGACATAGCAAGTTCATTATTCTTCTAATGTAAATGTTCTTAACAAGTACACATAAAGATGCATATACTAATAAAGCTATCCATAGATCCTAAAAAGCTAAATAAAAATAACATAAATATCTTCAGTCTATTTAAAACAACCTTAAATATTTAAGATTTAATAGATTCTGGAGTAGGTTTCCTTTGGGTCCATTTTTTAATACGAGGACAAATAGCCTAAGAGAAAATGACTTATAATCAGGTAAAAAAAGAAATGTCTATTTAACAATAGAAAAAGGGATTGAGCAAAATAAAACAATATGGAATGGAATAAATCTATATATCGTAGGAAAGAAAAAGAATGCCATTCTTATAGAATTAAGGGCAAGATGGCCTTTCTGTTCTTGGGATAATTTGGAAATTCTTTTTTATAGTTCTTGTGTTTACCAATAGCCCATACAGACATTTGATACAAGCCAGCAGCTGCAAACAAACCTGCAGGAATACACTGAGTCAAAACAGTAAAAAAGAACCAAGAATAAAATTCATAGGTATAGTTGGGGCATGAGACCAAGGAAAATAGTTTAGTAAAAGGGTTTGAAGTTGGATAAGGTATTTTTCTCTCCTTAGAACCAGGTGGGCGGAGATTTCTTAAAGCAATGTGAATGCTTAAATTACCAATTTCAGACAGAAGAAAACCACCAAGGCCAATAAACACTTGAAGATTTGAAGGAGAAGTAAATTTGGGATGGTTGACATGATAAGCAACATAAGCAGTGAAAAGCCAATAATAAGAACAATTCTTGAATAAATTAAATAAAGGCATTGTAGAATGTGAAAACCTGTGTACAAATACCGTCTCAAAAAGTCTCTTAGCATAATGAAATGTCCAGCATGCTGCAGCAATATGAGCAGTTAAATGTACCGGTACTCCTGAAGTGTCTCCATAAAATATCCATGGCCTCTGATAAATATATAAATAAATAACTAATGGCCCGGCATATTCTGCTAAGAATACAGTGGACCATCCAATTTGTGGGCCAAGATCTTTCAAATACAATTTACTATTATTCTTAATGCCCAGATCCTGTAGAGTGTCCTCGTCCTTAAGTGTTTTACCCCTTGTTTCCAGCCTAATAGACTGTCTTTCTGGGTACAAACTCTTCTTTTTCTTTTGAACACTGGCTTTTACATCTTTGATCGTTGTTGAGCCGGATAGATTATCCAAAACACATACCGGCTTCGAGCTTGAGCAGGATATAACTTCAACTTGCATAGACGTCATTACAGGTTGTCTACAATATAGCTATTACCGAAACTCAACAATCGAAGGACTATCTGATACTGAGTATCTGAGGGAAATTCTCTATAGAACAATAACCTTCCCCCTTCCACCTGTGCCACTCAACCAAACAGTGTTGCCTTTCTACTAGAAAAAACAAAAATTACAAAATTGAAATGTTTGAAACTAACCAGAAAAAATTGTAGAAAAATATAATAAATTAAACTTTAAAATTACTGAAAAACAAAATAATAGTTTTGTAAATATTCTATTACAATTTTGAGCTAAAGCTACTATTTTATTCTTATTGATTTATTTCTAAAATAAAATTTCATAAGAATGATTGTTAATTATATTTATAATTTCCTTAATGTATAATTCTTCATTACTAAAAACATTTAGAAAATAATGATTATATTTTCTCTGTGAAATCAACTTGTTATATTTTATTTTATCTCCTTTAGAAGCGAACAGGGTCATGGAGAGAAGTGCCATCAACAGATAGCCACCCTATTATAAGCACCTATAGCAATGGTCAAGCCTTTATTTCTCAATAAAAATTGTCCAAGGCAACATTCGATCCTGCAGCACCTTATTCTCGAATTCCGAAAAATTCCCCTCCTCTAGATAGTCTATTACTAGACTGTTTTTATACTGTCACAAGACTAATAATATAAACAATAATCCCCTCCATCTTCTTATTCACATGAAATCAAGCAATAATTATCATTCTTCTAAAACAATAATACGATTTCAATGACTTTTTGTTATCTTGCCCCTGACTAAAAAAAATACTAATTTCTTAAAGAAATTAATCGATTTTTTCACATTTACTTTCGAGTCATAATAATAATAATCGCTATGGTCCTTGCGAAGCTTGACCTTCACTATTCTTCGCCATTCGATTCTGTCTATGGCCGCTCTTCTTCATCTTCGGACCCCAATTGCACTCAGGTTTTCCGCTACATCTTCCAGCCACTGCAATAATTATAAAAATAAAATTGTAGATTTCAAGTTTCAATTAAGATGGAAAATTTTGAAATCAATATCTGTAATCACCTTGACATTCACAAATAACTATTTTTAATATAGTGTTTAAAAACAGCTCGATGATAGCTGTTTTTAAGATCACAATCCTCCTATTGATTTGCTTATAGTTATATAATATTAGTTATCTTACAGATCCAAGTTATCAATTGTAGTTTTCAGTTTACAATTTTTTTAACTTTTACTACAATTGGTTAGTTTTCCACCAGATAAAATAGCAAATACATGGCTACTACAATTGCTTAAATTCAAAAATAAAAGTCATGAACTAAGGGTTGGGAAGCATGAGCAATTTTCAACTTATAACTAAATTTAATACTATCACAGTGGAATAAATTATGCACNATTATATTTATATATTCATTATTATTTGTGATAATATGTATTTACATAAAAAAATATTAATCTGTACAAAAAAATTTATCTACACATTTTACTGATCTGTCTGCCATTTTTTTTTGGAGGGAGAGTTCGGCCTCCGCCGTCATCCATGTTAAAATCATAAAATACTTTTTATTGTTTGAAAAAAAATTAATCTATACAAAAAAAAAAATACTAATCTACACAAAAAGTGATCTAAGCATTTCACTGATCAGCCGAACGACCTGCCAAACTTTTTAAGGTGGAGTGACCGTTGGTAGGGGAGGGGGGGTTGCCCCCTGAAATGTTTACGAAACAAGCATCTATGTTACAATCGTAAAATAAAGTGAGTTTTTTTTTTTTAAAGATTCTATATTTACCAATAAATGGGATATTTTATATTTAAAAAATACAAATATTTTAGCAGTGACCAGGGTTGCCAGTAATGACACAAAGAACTGCCGGCTGTTTTAAACAAATGAAGTAGTTCCTTAGTTGTTAGTTAATTCAAAGTGGCTTGTTTTTTTTTTTTTTCTGTGTGTTTCTATTTTTAGTTTCTGAAAGGGCTCAACGAATTATTTACTCTAGATTGTGCGATTGAGAAAAGTGTCATTTGACCGGTGGTATACGAGGAAAAATGTAGGTGATTGAGGAGTGTGTAAGTTAAGGCATTATTTCGCCTGCCTATGATTATTCCAAATGTCTAAGACAAATGAAATTACTGCCTGACAAAAGTACGGACGGCTATGTATGGTTTTGTTTTAATAAAATGGTCCATAAAAACCATTTACTGAGTTCAGTACGTTGTGGTAGTTCTTTTGCCTTGAACAAACAAATATGTTTCAAATCCTGGGGATCACTCACGGAGGAGGAAAAGGTCCCACCCGACGTAGAGTTTGTAACCCAGACCCTTTTCTACGGGATGTATCCCATCTATATTCTCCCAGATGCAAGGATGACTAGGGGTGTTGATTTGAGGAATCACATATTCAGGTAACCCATTGTTATGTATTAATTATCACATATTTCGTTTGGTTATATAAGTCTGAGTTTTAGTTCATGTCATGTAGCGAAATAAATCTTTACTATTAAATGATTTTAGTTGGGGTTCGGTCAAGGTAGTTCCAAAAAAATACAAATTTAAAAAAAAGGGTATTTTTTAAAAGATTATTTGCCATCGTTTCGGCTTACATTGTAAGCCATCTTCAGGGCTGTAGAAATACAATGTCATGAGAATTCAATAATAATTTAAATTAGTATAATAGAGAATTATAATATAATGTGATATCAAGAGTATGAAAGTAGAAAGCTGTGTAAGACAATTAAAAGTTTATGAAAACAATATTGAAAAAGAACCAATTTGAAAAAAACATGCAAACAAACAGCTTATTGACAAAAAAAAAATTGAAATATCATTAAAGCAGTAATTTGCCACACCTACCTATCATGAAGATGAGAGAGGACGTCCTGTCCCTAAGTTCACATTTCCATGACTAAAGTATAAATTTTCTTTATACACAATGTGAGAGGTAGAAAGGTGGGGGGAGAAGGTAAGAGGCGGAAGGTACAAAGGGAGAGGGGCCTGTTTCAAAAGGGGGTAATAAAAAGGACAACGAAAAAAAGGAAGGGTATTATTGGGAATAAGTAACTTGGGAAATGTTTGACAGGTTTATTTTGAAAGAGGGCTAATGATTTTTAGAATGTTGAAAATGTCCATTCTGTCGTTAACTGGATAGTGTTGTAAATTAATGTGAACGGTTTCAGATAAAAGGCGTTTGTGTTCATAGGGTTCAGTGGAAAGAATGGTTATGCTCTCGAAGTCAAATGTGTGCTCTTCATGAAAAACATGTTTAGTGAGGGCAGTTTTATTAGTTTATTTTTTATGTCATATTTATGGTTATTGATTTTACGGGAAATAGGGTTTTTTGTTTGTCCAATGTAAGAACCATGGTGGTTGGTGATAATGATACTAACTCTAAAACATGACAATTCCCTCTCGTCTTCACGTCTAAATTCGGAGGAGAGGAGGGAGTCATCAGGTTTAATGGAGTGTAGGTGTTTAGTGATAATGTTACTAACTCTAAAACATGACAATTCCCTCTCGTCTTCACTAACAGAATGACGGGAGTCTCTATAAATTGATTCTAAATCAACAATTATTTTAGGAATATTTGATTTAGAATCTTATGGAGGGACTAAGAACCTATTCCCAATAATACCCTTCCTTTTTTTCATTGTCCTTTTTATTACCCCCTTTTGAAACAGGCCGCTCTCCCTTTGTACTTTCCGCCTCTTACCTTCCCCCCCACCCTTCCACCACCCACGGTGTCTTTGGGTAATTTTTGAAAATTATATTTTCTCCTCAGTCATAGAAATGTGAACTTAGGGACAGGACGTCCTCTCTCGTCTTCATGATAGGCAGTCCTGAAGATGGCTTACAAACGTTGGCAGATAATCATTAAAAAAATACACTTTTTTAAAATTATTATTTTTTGTATCTAAAAAACTCTCATTTTGAATAAATCTTTACTTTCACCTCTCTACTTTTTAACATTTGGTCTATAATATGGACAAATTAAAAATCTATTCTGAGTTCCATTACACTATATGTTATGGCCAATGCATTGAAGAAACTGTCTTTAATCAGACTTAACAATTCTGGTTACTCCCCGTTTCTATTGGTTTGATTTTGATCACCAATAAAATCAGCTATTCTTTATTGCATTTGTTTCTGACAAGCCAAACTACATTATGAAAAAGTGAAAAATGTAGCTTGTATAGCACACAGGATATATGTAACTTGTGTAGAAAGACAGACACACACACAGGTATGTATATATATCAAATTTTGTTCATGTTTAGTAGCATTAGATTTATCAAAAAATATTTTAAAACTCTGTCCTGAGAATAAACTTACATTTACATTCCTTTAAAATTGGCTAAATTACCATTTCTGTTTTGCAAATTCAATTACCTTTTTTGTAGACATTTGTAGAAGTAATAATAGTAATTTTTTGTTTACATAGGCTTCCACGGTCCTCAGACATATTTACCAATACTTCTTCCAGGTTCAACTGTGTCTTGGAGTTTTTAGGTGCCAAGCTTTCGCACATCGTGTGATGGCTTCTTCAGGGCTGAATGGAAAATGAATCTCCATTCAGCCCCGAAGAAGCCATCACACGATGTGCTAAAGCTTGGCACCTAAAAACTCCAAGACATGGTTGAACTTCCGGGGAAGAAGTATTGGTAAATAGTAATTTTGTTGTCCATCCTTCACTCAAGGTTTAAATGAAAAAAAATGAATGAATAAAAGTTACAGAATTAAATAATAAATGTTTTTTCTATTTTTGGATGTTAAAGTAAAAATATTTTCAAGTAATTATTTTAATTGATGTATCATATTTAAGTAAGTGTTCCATAGTATAATGTGAGTATGATATATCATAATTGTTTTTCCAAAGAACTAGTATTGGGCTGGGAATGAGTGAAATTTTATGAAGTACCCTAAAATATTTTGGAATTGGTATAGAAAGCCATTTGTTTTATTACCTAACATATCCCTTTTCCTAAGCTCTCCCTTTTGTATTTTTTTATTATTTTCAATTGAAGGCTGCATAATATATGACTTATTACATTAATAATGGCAAAAAGAGCAATTGATTCAAAATCCAATTAAAGGTAATATCTCTCCAGTAATCAGAAAAAACATAGATCCCTAAACACACATTGGATGTTCTATACTTTAACCAATTAATACATTAAAAGAGACTGAAAGAATTTATATTCTTTGTAAGGCTCTTAAGAAAATTCTTGAACTTAAAAAAAGTTATATATTACAACTTTGAAAGAGCTCCACTCTTTTAAAAAATAAAGAGTTAGCAAAGCCGCCCCATGTAAAACCCATGTCTTCTGACTTTCTTTTCTGTAAGGCCTTGTGTCTATAAATGTCAATTCTTATTTCATAACTTCAATATTACTAATAAAGAGGTAGTAGTAAAAAAAAAAATAATAAAAAATAAAAAAAATAACTTCAATGACTTTGAAGGTGTGCAAAGTAATTCCCCCAAAGAATAGATAATAGCAAAAAATAAATATTGTAGGATCAGATAGTAGTCGACCTCAAAGTCTATGGTGTATTGGGCGGCAGAGAGTCTTTATTCCAACTGCCTGTTTGCCTTATGAATGAACAGATAAATCTACTATCTGATGAACTGAGGAGAACAGTGGAGATTGCTAATGGTAACCTCATTCCTCTACTAGTGACAGTGACATCATTCTTGGGGGGGGGGGGGGGGGTTCAAATAATAACTCAAGTAGTGAGTGTCTTATATGGTTTTTAATTAGTTGGAACCTGGAAGTATGAAACATAATTAAGGGATAATTAGGGAATGATTCCACTTTTAAAATATCTACAAAAAGGAAGCCATTGATATTATCTTCATGTATTTTAATTTGTAGCAATGTGATAAAAAGTGGCATGTAGCACCCGAATTGTCAGTATCCAAAACACAGATATATCAGACTTGATATGTATTTATGCTCTTGGACTAGATCAGTTTACTTGATGAAATCAGACTGCTAATAGCTTGCCTGAATAGGGCAGAAAACTTTTGACTATTCTTTTCTATTAAGAAAGCAAAATGAAAAACCTGGAGATAAATTTTCATAGAGATGGAGGTAGTGCACGCTGACTTTAAGATACATAGAAGACTTTCCATGAAGGAAGCCAAAGGGCTCTGAAGATGGAAAAATAATCTATTTAGCATAAGAAAAATTATTTTATAGGTTACTTCTAAATCACTCATTAAAGGTTGAATCTGAAATAATAATAATATACTTACTTTCAGAAAAAAAGTTTGTATTTTTCCACAGTATAAACCTTTTTCACTTTCTTTACTTGAATAAAGTATATTTCGAGTATGTAAACGAGTATATGCAAGAACTTTTGAGTCTTTCTCTAATGCTAATATAACCCAAGGAAATGATTCTTGTTGCTGAAACCAAGATAAATTTATATTTCAATCATCAACTAAACTTTATATATACCTTGTAAGAAGTATATTATATATAACTTTGCCCCATTTCCAACAACCCTATAGAA
Organism: Oncopeltus fasciatus; assembly: GCA_000696205.2. NCBI lineage: Eukaryota > Metazoa > Arthropoda > Insecta > Hemiptera > Lygaeidae > Oncopeltus > Oncopeltus fasciatus. The sequence goes on along the minus strand of KZ808063.1, from coordinate 162,772 downwards.
ATGGTGGTTGGAAATGGGGCAAACAACCCAAACAAAAAACTTGTATTTTTAAAGCTCCTATTAGTTTAGCATGATAACATTGAAAAGAGTTAACAAACATCGAATGGTATACACTCTTGATATTTTGAATATTTTTTTTTTTCCAACCAACACAAACAGGGCTATTTTGATTATGCTATAGCCATCGCTGCTGTTAAGGAGATCGGATGGGCAGGGCAGGGAAGTTTCAAGAAAGGACTATGTATAATGTTATATAGCTGTGACAACCTCATTACTACTCATTCTGCCTTTCTTGTTGTCAAACAACTTTCTAACCTATTAATAGGCCACAGAAAGTGTATTTCATGCCAATTGTTCCTACACTATATGAATTGAACATTAAAGAAATTTTACAATTACAGTCTGATCAGTGTTCATGCACTGACAGAGGTCTCAGATGATGAAGACAATACCCTGTTCCATGAAGACCTTGAGCAGTGCTATGAAAAGTGCTGCCAGCATGACTTGATATTGTTGATAGGGAGCTTCAATGCTCAATTGGACAATTTAGTGTGCACAATATGTCCAATGATAAAGGGAAGTGTCTTATTTCACTTAGCAACCGCTTAGGGATTAATCATTGCTAGCATATATTTTATACACAAGAAAATATATCTTAAATTGAGACTGAGGAAGTTTGGGCGTGGCAGTTGTAACAGATAGATCATGTCCAAGCCAATGTAAAACAAGTCATCTCTTCCAGATTTAAGATCTTTTAGAGGCTTAAATGCTGATACCTACCGTTACATGGCAATTGCAAAAACCAGAGCTGACTGAAGGATGATAACGGTAGCAATTGCATAACACAAAATTCTAAGCTGAAGGAAAACATAAAATTCAAGATGAATTTTCAGCATCAGCTGAGGTTAATTGATCTTTTAAGAAGTATTGAAGAAATACGGGACCAATGCCAATATTCAATTAGATGAAGTTCTCTGAGAAGAAAAAGGTTGAGGAGCAAACCTTGGTATGATGAGGTGTGGAAGGCTGCAAGAGGACTGAAGGAGAATGGTGAAGAGGAGGTAACCAGACTTTCAGTGAAAGAATGTAAAGTTTTTCATTAAATAGAGTCATACCTAAGATTAAGAAAAAGTACCAGATGAAAAATAGAGTTGTCCTTTGTAGAAAAGTCTTCCAATTAACCAACTAGGTAAGGAGTCTCCGAAAGCTAATGCCTATAAAGCATAAGAGAATTCACTAATTACGGAACAGCTAAGCATCCACCTGTCAGGTTGGCCAACTATTTTCAAGAAACTCTTAATTTGGGAGAGTAGGAGTTTGTTGTGATATTGTGATCAATGACAATGCCGGATCCCAGCTTTGGATGACGATCAGTTTCACTCCCCTGATGAAAGAGAAATATTCGAAGCTCTTGTGAAGTATAAGAGTCACAAAGTAATCGGCATTGACCAAATTCCTGTAGAAGTGTTGACAAGTCTTGCAATTAAATTGCATAATAAATTATATAAGGAAATTTTTCCATGAGCAATTAAAATTGGCTTAGATATTTTACTAGGATTTAAATAAAAGGAACTGCTTAAATAAAAAGTAATATATTTTATATATTGCGCTTGTAATTATATAAACTTATATATANGATATATAAGTTTATAATTATATAAACTTACCCCAATTGAAAAATCTATAATAAATTTATATACTTCAACACATTTCTCATATTGTGCTTTTAAGTCATGAGTATGCTTTATTTCATTAATATCTTTTATAACTTTATTCTGCAAAAAGAAAACAGAGTAATTCGGTTACAGAACAAAATAATAAAAAAATTGATTTTTTTGTTATGAATATATTTTACTAGAGGTATAAAATCTTAAATTGAAGTGAGAGAATTACATTACTTGAAAGAATGCAATGTATTTTTAAGCATTTTGTTATGAAGGAATTCATTAGATTGGCAAAATAGCCTCATGCCTTGTTAACCAAGCAAATTTCCTATGTTTCATTTAATAATTTTATTTAAAAAAAAGTAAATGTGACTCAGATCATACAAGTCAGAGAGAGCAATGAGTGCAAAAAGTGAAATAAATAAGACTGGCTCTGGAAGAGTGAGTGAAGCACTCCTTTATAGTTACATTCTTAATAAGTTAACATTAAGTGTTTTCATAAAAATTATGTTTAACATGAATACTAGAAAATTAAACTTTACACCTTTAAATACCTTACTATTAAACGGAAGATATTACATTGATAAATTTTGGTCTTCCCCTAATACCCCCTCACTTGATTTGGGCCAAAAATAATTTATACATTCTGTGTATAAAAAACGCCAAAATATAGAATTAGGTTTCTATATTTTAAAAATAAGGGGGCATATCAAACCCTCAGCTACTTACTTAAATATTTTTATTCTTTCTAATGTAAGTCTTATAAAATTAAATTTAAATTAAATAGTGTTACATAATTTTTTTGTAACACTAGTAGTAACAATTAATATATTACAATTTGTAATGTTGATCTCCCTTCTCCTAAGTAATGATGGTCAAGACCTGCAAAAGATTTTCAAAAGTCATATTCTGGTATTAATGTGAAGAGCATGATTTCGTTATGGGAAAAATGCTAATAATTAAAGATTTCTTAAGATTTTTTTATCCAAAAGTTAAGTGCTTTACTCTATTAAGTACTTATCGAGTGGTCTCAACATATTGATTCTCAGTTGATAGTTTTTGTACCCATTTAGTTAGCCTAAACTAGCTAAGATGAGATTCCAACAGCATCAGCTTCCATCCATACCTCCAATATGTCCTTTAGTCTGCCTGCATACCCTGTTTATCCCGGTAATGGATGATAATGTTTGAGATATCAAGATACCTCATTCATACTTGAGGGATGCCTCATACTTTCGTCCATCAGTATCTGTTCCAAAACTTGGAAGTTATCTACTCAAGGTAGAATATTCTGGCCTGACTCCAAAGTGGGGGAGATAAATTCATCTTTCAATTGAATTGTGGTCTTCCCTAATTTAGTCAGAAAATATGTTCATATGGCCAGTGTTTATGTTGTCAGGTCAATGTATTTTTGTAGTAACTAATGGTAGACTATTTCACTTAAAAAATATAAAATATAATTGTACAAAAAGAGGGAAACTAGAACTTTGTAGCATCATCTACTGATAATTTTGAATATCTAAAGTATATACTATGCTCCTAGTAACATAGAGAGAAAAAATACTCACCAACTTTTTAATAATACTTCTATATCTTTCCTTATCAAGTTGTGTTGGCCCATGCTTTGCAGATGCTTTAAACATAAAACAGTTGTTGATTATCCTTGCTAGAATTCCTTCAATACTTGATGTTTTAGAAGTAGCTGATGAATGTTCCACTTGAAATTGAAGCTTGGATATGTCTTCTCCCTTAAAATTAAGAATATGTATAATTTTATGGAAGCAGGGCTAAGTTTCAGTGTTCAGAATAATATATATTTTTCTAATTCCTGATTTCCCTTAAATTGGCAAAACAGTCTATTTCATATCAGCACACCAAACCACACTCAAATTTTTTTGTGTCTAATGGAATGGCTCAATCTGGCGTTAATGGCCATCAGGCTGCCATGCCCTTAAAAAAAAGTCAATTTTTAAAATATATATNAGCTACATGAAAATTACAGTTCACATCCCTAACTGAAAAAATAACCGTTTTCTTTTTACTTAATTCCAACTTCTGGCTAGCAGTGCAGAATGTGGAGAGCAAAGATCATTATTGTTGGAAACATGATTTTGAACTCTCAAAATTTAATAGTGTGTGCAACCGATGCTCTATAAATACCACAAATAAATTTCAAATATATCCAACACTTTATAGGGAAAAAGGCATATTAACATAAGACTATTCTTATTTTTCATAAATATAACCATGTATTTTATACTTATATGCTTGGATAAAAAAATTAATGCAAAACAAATTTTGGTTTAAAAATTGTAGTATATGGTAATAACTAATTACATCAAATCATTTATATAATCGCCTTAATTTATTACGACGATCTCCCATATTTAAGCAGTGCTTCAATCTCTTGCTTATAAAACTTAAGTGGCTTGGAACCAAAGAAACATAAAATAGCATTTTCAACTTCACTTTTTTCACAAGAAATTTACAACTGAAATTAAGAGAAATATTTATCAAAGTAATTAGAAGATCTGAGGTCTGCTTCTCTGCACTTCAGTCCAACTAGTACTAGGCATATGACTAAATATATTTCTCTCATTTCCCATTTTGGCTTTTAAGTTCAAATTAGTTTTTTACTCTAATTTAAGTCCATTTTAATGAAAAGTGGGAAATATATTAATTATTTTCAGGATAAATTTTAAGTTTATATGAGTGTTGTACAAAACATAAAATATGACATAAATTAGATGAAATTGATTTTAATTAATTAAGTCAATTAATATACAAAAATCCATTAATTTACTAACTTCAATTAATTCCTGTGTATGTTGCCTTTTCACACCCAGTAGTTTTTCACTTTCACTAAAAGCGTGCACTGTTAATGTTTCAAGTGAAACAAGCAATGCTCCGAGGTATTTATATGGTGGCTTGTAAAGATGAATAAATGAGGGGCCATAAGTAGGAAGATAACCTTAAAAAATAATTTTGTTATATATTCTGAAATACAATTATTATTTTATTATGAACTATATTATATAAATTCTTAGCTTTGATCTTAAGGTTTTTTCTATGAAAACATTAATGGATAGTTAAAATTTGCAGAAATATTTCTAATATGAGGCAAAATAAGAAAACAATTCTTCATAAAAAATAGTTTTATGGCAACTTACAAATTCCTTAGCAATGTGAAGTAGTCTATTTGAAAGAAAAAGTCTATGTCTATTGTCTGGTAATTTCATTCTTGCAAATAATGTAGGTTTTGTTTCAGTTTTTGGGAAACACCAATAAGAATCATTCATGTGTACTGGAGTGTTTGACAAGCTCAAATATCTATTTCCTGTAAGTATTATTTGTTAATTATTTGAAAAATTTTTAATAAATTTTTAAAATGTTTTATAATCATTTATATCTTCCTTAACACCAAGTTCAGGATTTTTCTCTTCTATGTCTATCATCCTTTATTAACTGATAACTCTATCCAAATTTGCCTTATCCCCACCCTATGATTTTTATCTTAAATGAGAAATTCGTGTAGATTCATAGTTGCTAACTGAGTGAATTAATACTTTTAACAATAAAAAAAATTATTAATTCTGCATTGAGTCTAAAGCTATCAGTACAAGATAGGATGCCCTGGGAAAGGTTGAGAATACGTAGCATTTACTAGAAATGAAATAAGAGGCTAGCAGAGAAGTTAGCCAGCTGATAATATACTGAGCATTAAAGATTAAAATTGCAAACATTTATATTATAATTTTCTCAATTGTTTATGTACAAATTTCTCCAAGCAATCAAATTTAAGTAAAAATTATTGGTCCTAAGTATAATTGCAGTTATATTATTTGTTTTCTTCTAGAGGGAGATAGAGAGAGAGAGAGAGAATCTTTATGCATAAGTAACCATGAAATGAAAGTACTAAAACATGTATATTTTTCTTTAGCCTTGATTTTTTCTCTTTTAATTTTTTTGTTTTTACTTGATCATCTGGAAGAGTATATTTTTCATTAATATAATTTTGTTATTATATTACTACATATATAACTTTATTTGATATTATATAACTATATTATATTACTCTATCACAAAAATTAAAGCTACCTATATTTACTACCAATAATTTATATTACCAAGTTTTAAATCACATTTAGAACAAAATTAATTAAGAAAGGCATTGATTACCTTCCACTTTACTCAATGAAATATTAAGGGGACGCTTAGCTTCAGGGTTCATTCCAAGTGAGTGAAGCAAAGCCAAAATGTGCTTCATTCTGAAGCTGGGAAAGGACTCACAGCAGTACTAGGCTTTAATGAGTAAATGTCACTTTCATTCCTATGAAAAGCTTTTCATAATTCCCAGAAAATTAATTTTGAGTAAATCACAACTGTATTCTAAAATTAATCTCTTGTAGTTTAGGGTCTTTGATCGTAGTAACAAAATTTAATTGAGGACACAAAACAACTTAAATAGGTCTCTGTGATCTTACTCTTCCGAGGGCTCCAAAACTCTATATCTATTAGGCATCTATTTATATATCACAAAAACATTACATGTGGCTTGCAATTAGTGTTTCAGAATGTATGAAACCATAGAATTTGATTAAGATGATTTAATATATATTTGAAAGTGAAAATTGAAAAAAAAAAAAAAAAAAAAAAAAAAAAAAAAAAAAAGAAAGAAGTACATCCTTACCTTCATTAAAAGGCATTTGGCGATTTGATCCAAAGCTTAAACTTATATGGAATTCACCAAGATCTGCTTGCTGTTGCTTAATTTTAGGAATTTGAAACATCGATACTTCATATATTACACCAAATAATGCAAAGTCTTCAATGTTCCAAAAAAGTTTCTGAACAAAATATATGTAGTCAATATTTAACTTTTGCAGTAATTATAAATGTACTATGTCATTTGTTTCATTAATCTTTCAAAAAGATTCAATCCAAGTATAATGAATTTTTGCAACCTATTTTATTATTCATTCCATATTATTCCAACATCTTTTATTTACATATTCAAATGATTTAAGAATGGATGCATGGTATTACAACTGTCTGGACACTTAAAAGATACATTAAGCTTAAAACCATCTCGAACCATGTGCATTTTCTGGGTTGTTACTATACTTCTAATAGAATTATATATTAAAATTATTTTCTTTCTTTCTTCAGTATGTTCCCACATAGTTAAAGTAGGCAATACATTTTGTATTGGCAGATGTTAGGTATTTACAATATTTTTATGTTTTAATGTCCCCTGAATAAAAATAACATTTTATAGATTGTGTGCCAAAGTCAGCACTAATCAGCCAAGTAGTACAGCATTACAATCCACTGTCAAATCCTGTCCTCTCCCAAAAGCTTCCATCATTTGAAGTGTGAGTGTCAATTCATCTGTTTATATGCTTATATGGATGAATTGGGTGAATGCTACTGTGTTTGCCTACATACCTATTGGTGTACAAATGGGTCAAACTGAATTTTTTAAAGTTGTTGGGCAGCTACTCTTGAAGCACATCGAAGAAAATGAACACCTAGAGTACAGTAGTTAAATATTTTACTGTAAACTTTAGAGGGAAATTTATCATAAAAGTTCTTGCATGTTCTGGAAACAAGGCCACTCCAAGTGGTCATATTTCTGTAAATATACAGGGAGGATGTTATGAGCAAATGATAATTCATACCTATTTAATAAATATACTGACAAGTCAGCTACATGAAAATTACAGTTCACATCCCTAACTGAAAAAATAACCGTTTTCTTTTTACTTAATTCCAACTTCTGGCTAGCAGTGCAGAATGTGGAGAGCAAAGATCATTATTGTTGGAAACATGATTTTGAACTCTCAAAATTTAATAGTGTGTGCAACCGATGCTCTATAAATACCACAAATAAATTTCAAATATATCCAACACTTTATAGGGAAAAAGGCATATTAACATAAGACTATTCTTATTTTTCATAAATATAACCATGTATTTTATACTTATATGCTTGGATAAAAAAATTAATGCAAAACAAATTTTGGTTTAAAAATTGTAGTATATGGTAATAACTTATTACATCAAATCATTTATATAATCGCCTTAATTTATTACGACGATCTCCCATATTTAAGCAGTGCTTCAATCTCTTGCTTATAAAACTTAAGTGGCTTGGAACCAAAGAAACATAAAATAGCATTTTCAACTTCACTTTTTTCACAAGAAATTTACAACTGAAATTAAGAGAAATATTTATCAAAGTAATTAGAAGATCTGAGGTCTGCTTCTCTGCACTTCAGTCCAACTAGTACTAGGCATATGACTAAATATATTTCTCTCATTTCCCATTTTGGCTTTTAAGTTCAAATTAGTTTTTTACTCTAATTTAAGTCCATTTTAATGAAAAGTGGGAAATATATTAATTATTTTCAGGATAAATTTTAAGTTTATATGAGTGTTGTACAAAACATAAAATATGACATAAATTAGATGAAATTGATTTTAATTAATTAAGTCAATTAATATACAAAAATCCATTAATTTACTAACTTCAATTAATTCCTGTGTATGTTGCCTTTTCACACCCAGTAGTTTTTCACTTTCACTAAAAGCGTGCACTGTTAATGTTTCAAGTGAAACAAGCAATGCTCCGAGGTATTTATATGGTGGCTTGTAAAGATGAATAAATGAGGGGCCATAAGTAGGAAGATAACCTTAAAAAATAATTTTGTTATATATTCTGAAATACAATTATTATTTTATTATGAACTATATTATATATAATTAT
>KZ808063.1:99826-127033 GCA_000696205.2 Oncopeltus fasciatus | reverse complement strand
TATATATAATAAAATATTATACCTCTGTTCTTGGGAAAATAATTTTTAGGCTTTTTCCTTCACTTTTAAAAGCTTCATTTTTCAGCTCACATACAGCTTAAAAAAAATAAATTGTATATAACTTCATTTTCAAAGGTCTTCTTGCAGGTCATCAATGGCAGTATTTAAAAGGAGGTTTTAATATCTCTAAGTTGGTTACATAATCCGGATTACTCGAAGGGAAGTAGATTTCCTTCGGGTGTAAGAAAAACCTTTTCTTCTCCGAAATTGATGACTTCTTAGAGGGAGGGCGGTGATCAGTGGAGCACTTAGCGGGACCCTGACGTGGTTCGTGTCAAATTCTGAATGCGGCATGAAATACCTCATCCCCAATCAAGAGGACCTACGTGACTGATCGGAGTGTGATCCCAGAGTAATGGCTCTCTGGACTTTCAGTAATCACGAACTGGATGGCGAAGAGCCGTCGCCCGACCACTCGCCTCGTGACGGAAGTCGTGGCCTGGGATCCTCTGAAGTACAATATCGAGGAAAGAATCTGGCATACTTTTCTGTCTTTATGTCGAGATAATTAAGCTTAACCGAACAAGTTTGGATTTTTCTCATTAGACTCGAGGAAGTAAAATTAGTTAAAGTAAGCCTTAAAATATAGAGATCGAGGAGCTTTAAGGGTCATTAACTGACCTAATCTCAGAGTGAGACTTTGATTAGGTTCAATTTTCTCATACGAATGTGGTTTCGTATTTTGACGTGAATGAAATTCTCATAAACTCCCTGGTGAAAAAAAGTGGTAGTTGGTCCTCCAGGCAAGAAGAACTCAGACTTGGTATTGTACACCTCCGATGGGGCTAATTGAAGATTGCCTTAGGAGAGAAATCTCAAGGACTAAAATTAGGTAGGACTGAGAGACTGAAGAGCAAGGAGGAGAGACCTCCAGGTTCGAGCTCCTGACCGAACTCGAGAGTTACGCTGAAAGTAAAACTGAGACAAGGTCTCTTTTTAACTCTCCCTTCACTGGGCTCCCTCCCTTTCGAAACCTCAAGCTACTCTCTCCTTGTCTCATATAAAAGTAATACAGCTTTTCAGTGAAATATAGATACTACATACTGATTAAAAAATATTGATTTAGTTGTGGTGTATTGTCCCACGTAAATTTTAAACAATTAATGTGAGGGAATAGAATACAAAATCTATCTGTCACAGCCACAACTCGAACCTGGATTTCCTGCTTTCCGGGCCGGTATGCTACCACTTGCACCACCGGGACTAGCCAGATAACTTATTAAATTCCCAACACACTAGCGAGAGTCTAACCCACGATAAAGACGAAAATATCGTCTTATGCTCGAAGGAGCTGACATTGTCTAACTATTTATCGACTCTCGTTATTTACTTTTTATTTTCATTTATAAAAATTAAATATTCCTTAGCATTAATTGTTCAAAATTTACGTGGGATAATACACCGCAACTAAATTAATATTTATAAATGAAAATAAAAAGTAAATAACGAGAGTCGGTAAATAGTTAGACAATGTCAGCTCCTTCGAGCATAAGACGATATATTCGTCTTTCTCGTAGGTTAGACTCTCGCTAGCGTGATGGGAATTTAATAAGTTACCTGTTTAGTCTCGGTGGTGCAAGTGGTAGCATACCGGCCCGGAAAGCAGGAGATCCAGGTTCGAGTCATGGCTGGGACAGATTTTTTTTTTTTAACAGATAGATTTTTAGTCTATTCCCTCTCATTAATCGTTTATACTGATTAAATTTTAAAAAAAGTTGGACAAATACTGTCTGCCTGTTGTGTCCCAAAAGTAATTCTGAGATAAGATAATTTTCATATTAAAAAATATACGTTTAATGTATGGCATTTTCTTTTGGGTGTCTATTTTGTGTCTAATGCATGTGACAGATGCCAGGTCAGAGAAACAGGTATAGGTCTTTAATCTCTAAAGTTATAGAGACACAGCAATAATCTTAAGCAAAGATTTACAAATATGTCAATATATGTATATATTCAAATAATTAATTAAACTACATAACAGTTCTATTTGGAGTATTTGGAAATTAGGCATTTTTTAAAATTAAAAAACGCTCTGTCTACTTTGATTAGATGGAAGGCAGTCTCAGCCTTAACTCAAAAGTAAGAATAAAATCTCATACGGGCTGCTTTTGTTGTTTCTGAAAGGCGAAAGGACCCGGTAGTTGGAAGACAGCCTGAGGTAGGAAGGGGCTCAAGATGGTGGAGGTTACCTCGTCGGCAGGCCTGCTCGTGGTCCGGACAGTGTTGGTGGGCCTCTTCGCCTTGGACAGGTCGAGACGAGGTGTCGTCGGTCCGTCGGAACAGTCCTCGGGCAAAGAGGTAGGCCTTAGAGTAGAGCTTGCAGGCCTCTTTGTAGTTGTGAGACTGTAAAATATGACGTCATAAAAAATATTGCCACCTTTACGTAAATGACATTTAAATAAGATCATCTATAATTTAATTAGGCCTAGAGGGCTAAAACAAGTGTTAACTCTTGTTTTGGAAATCTTTTACAAAGAGATTTTATAATTATATTGAAGTAAATCAAACAAAACCATTAATACCACAAGATTTCATATCTCCATCAACCCATAATATTCCGGTTACCCACATTTTACTTTGTAACCATTTCAGTTTTATTTGTAAAGTCCGTTGACAGCGGAAATGAAAGGGTTTCTATTTTACGCAAAAAATGAATAACAGCTTCTAAGTTTGTGATTATTTGTTAGTCAACCAAATTATATTTATTTTTGTTTTTCTAAAAATAATATTGCATAAATTTATTTTTGGATATTTTTTTTCGTAAACTAAAGAAAACTACTGCCTATTTAGATCGTCAATTATTTTATATTGAGGAAATATTATTACATATGTGATAAAGATATTTTTTCTTAACCCCCAAAATAATTTTATTTCTCAAGCGTTTCCGTATTTTCTCTCTCAATTTTATATCACGATTAATGAAGAGGCTTTTATGAAAGTTGCCAAGTATTAACATTAGAATAACTTCTCTCAAAAAATGAATCTTGTACCTCCCCTTTTTATTATTTATCATTTTCATTTAAAATTATGAAGTTAATAATTATCTGAAGAAATTCACGTATCATTCAATTAAGGTAATAGTCATTAATGAAGGTGATAATGAATGAAGTATAGATTTATTCATGCATTTATTTTATTTTTTAATTTAACTTAATTTTTAAATACTTGGTGACATTGGAAGGAAGGCTATCTACTGGCTGCCATCCTATTCTAAACATCCAGGGCTCTGGGCTTGCATTTATTTCCCCGACCGGATACCCTCGGCTACTCTGCTGTCTCAAGCATCTAATTTTTTTTTATTTAACTCCTCAAGGTTTATTGCGAATATAAAAATATTTAGTTGGATTTCCACTTTTTTCTTAATCTTTAACAATAATGATAATAATTTAATAAATTACACAACAGAAATAAAATTAATCATAATAATTTAATACTACAGAATATGAATATTGTTTACTCTTTTCCACTTGAAGGAGGCGATTCCATTACATCTGCGGGGAACTCAAAGCTGTCGAAGGTGAACTCTGGGCTTCCACTGATTTCTTCTTCTTCAGATTGTTCTCCAGATGGCTTAGAGGAACTATCTTCATAGTCAGCAGCGGGAGACGTTGTCGGCTTGATGCCTTCTTCGTAGTCTGTTTCTTCTTCACTATGTCCTGGCACAATATCCTCGTAATCCTCGCTTACTTCGCTCACTCCTCCCTCAGTGGAACCGCTTGCTTGCTCCTCTGAACGAGATCCACCATCTTCATATTCAGGCGTAGGCTTAATACTTTCATAATCCGGAGGACGTTCGTCATAGTCCAGAGGAGGCTTATCTTCCTCTTCGTGACTAGTTCTACCTCCTTCCTCCGATTCTTCTCTCGACTCATCGTTTTCTTCTGGCATATGCTCATCTGAATCAATTGCGTTGACTGAAGGCGTGGGTAACTCCTCAAGACTCTCTTCAGAATGTGGTGAGTTCTGTTGGCCCTTCTTTGGTGGAGGTAATGTATCCTTGCTATGGCCATTTGGTATGGTTGGTTCTTCATAAGTGTGAATTTGAGGAGCTTCCTCTTGGCTTGACAGTGGTTCCTCTTGACTATGGCTTAAAGTTAATTCCTCTTTACTATTTTGTTCTGGTGGTTCTTCATGACTGTGGTAATGAGGCGATTCTTCGTTATTGTTTTGAACTGGTGGTTCTTCGTGACTATGACCATGAGTCGTTTCTTCATTACTGTTTTGTACTGGTGGTTCTTCATGACTTTGACCATGAGGGGTTTCTTCGTTACTGTTTTGTACTTGTGGTTCTTCATGGCTGTGACTATGAGGCGATTCTTCGTTACTGTTTTGAACTGGTGGTTCTTCATGACTGTGACCATGAGGCGATTCTTCATTGCTGTTTTGTACTGGTCTTTCTTCATGACTGTGACCATGAGGCGATTCTTCGTTACTGTTTTGTACTGGTCGTTCTTCTTGACTGTGGCCATGAGGTGATTCTCCGTCACCGTTTTGTACTGATAGCTCTTCATGACTGTGGCTATGAGGCGATTCTTCGTTACTTTCTTCTAGTGGTGGTTCTTCATGACTGTGTCCATTATGTGATTCTTCATTACTGTTATTGGGTTGCTGCTCCTCATCACTGTGCACTGGTGTTGTTTGTTCATTACTATGTTCTTGAACAGGGGTCTCTAAACCGTGATCGAGTGGCGATTCTTCCTCACTATTAGGAGTTAACGGTCGTTCCCCGTTTTCACTATTTGCATGTGTCTTTACATGAGGATATGGTGGGGTGGATAACTCCGCACTACTCTTTCCTGGGTGATGTGACTGTTCAATACTATGAAAAAAAGATAATTCTTTTTCATGATTGTCATGTGGAGGTGATTCTTCTTGATCATAATCGTGTGATGATTTATCTGGTGTATTTTTTTCTACATTTTCATCAGGTTTTGATCGAGGAGATTCTTCCGACTCTAATTCATTTAGAGGTGCATCTTTAGATTCTTCTTCAGAATCGTTTGGTTTATTATTTCTATGATTTTCATCGTCGTCGTCATCAGCGTCATCATCATCATCATCAAAGTGGCTATCTCTGTTTTCTTCGTCAGACTCTTTTGCATCATTATTTGCATTGTTGACACCATCCCGATCTCCATGATACTGAGGAGGTCTTTCAGAGCTATCTTCGAAATAGAGGAAAGGGTGGTGGTCTTCATAAATCGGGGGCCTCTCATCCTCAGACCTGTCAGGCTGTTTGCTGTCCGCTTCATCATCATTCGTCCTTTCATCTGAATATTTCTTTTTAGGATTAAGTGAATGACTTTTTCGCTGGTGGTTCTCTTTAATTTTATCTTCAGAGTCAGGCCCTTGAGGAGAAGGCTTAAAATCCTCGTAAAACAATGGTTCGAAAAAACGATGCTCTCCACTGTTTGATTCAGAACTTTCAGCATGCTTTGGAGGTGGCCACCTAACCCTACCAATATTCTTCGGTTGATATCTTTCTCTAAGTAATAGAGGCTTATCATCCTTAAGAAAATCATCATTCGTGGGAATTCTATTTTCGTCAGTTGAAGTAGGCGGCAATGTGACTGTTCTATAGGCTTCTTTTTTCGGTGGAAGTGTTCCTTCATCAGTCAGAAAATATTCTTCTGACCGTGAGGGGGGTTTTTCTTGGCTGGTAGAAGGTTCTCTCGAATGTTCTTTGGTTAAAATATTCTGCCGCTGCGAGAAAACTGGTGAGTCTTCTTCGTTTGTGAGGAAAGTGTCTGGAGATCTGTTTTTTTCTTTCGTTGGCTTATTATCAAGTTCAATATGTTTGTTTAACGGTTTTAGTCGAAAATCTGGATCTTCTTCTTTGTCTGTTAAAAATGTTTCTTCTGAAACACGAAACTGTTCGCTACTATGTTCTTGAGGTAGTTTATTTTCATTGGTATGAAAAGTTTCAGGAAAATCCATTGGAATCTTGCCGAGATTGTTTTGAAACAATAAGGATCCGAAAATATGGTCTTTGTTCAAGAAGGGATAATCGGAATCTGTTAAAAATGTTCCATCTGGGTCCTTGAAAGATCTCTCAAAATGACCATGTTTTATGTTTTCGTTTTCATCAGTATTCATATGTTTTTTAAGAAGTTTTTTGTTGTTCTCTGTCAATATGCCATTTGTCGAACTTGTCGTGGACTTTGGTGCAATATACATCAAACTATCTTCATTACCTGTTAAGAAATCATTGACTGATGGACTCGAAGTCCTTCCTGGGTCAGAATTTCCATCCTCAGAACTTTGAATCGTCGCATCCTTATTATTTTGATCCCTGCGAATTTGTGCATTTGAAATATGAGGGAATTGAATTGGTTCATGCATCCAATTTTTGTAGTGATCCTGCAAGAAATGAGGTTTTTCCCCTCGATGGAGAAACCTATTAGGTACATTTTGTTCTTTAGTCAAGTCAGGATTATTTTCAATAGCTTTCTTTTCTACGCCTAATTGAAAAAAAGAATTATCCTGTTTATTATTTCTATGAACAGGTTCTTCACTGAATTCATTATTTCTATGTGGAACTCCAAGAGCCAGACGTTGCCTAAAGCTTGGAGGCTCCATTTCGTTAGCGTAATCATCTTTTTTCGTAGTTACTGGGATCACAGAAGGATTTTGGGCTATTCCTTCTTGAACATTATTATTTGTACTTAACCTATGCCTTGAATAGTTTCGTTCTTCTTTTACACCATTGGCATCGTTTCTGAATTGGTTTTCACTTTCTGGTATTTGAGAATTTAGATAGCTCTTATGGTTTGGAGAGCTTTTATAATTTTCATCGTTTCGGATGCTTAAATCACCTTGATTTTTGTAAGTATTGTCTTCATAATATTTTCTGCGGGAGTCTAATTTGTTTGGATCATTAGGAAATATATTGATATTTTCATTGTTCCGGGCGTTTATGCCTATTTCATTCCTTGTAGATTGTTTATTATTACTTACTCTTTCATGATTTTGGTCTCTGACAATTGTATTATAGTTTCCATGTCCCCAAAAAGTTTGATCATGGTGATCTTTCTGAAATTTATTTTCATTTCCCTGACTTGAAATTCTTAAATCATTTTCTCCTTTATTTGCAAAAATTGGGCTTTGAAAATTAACGTCTTTTGGAGTATTAGAAAATACATTGTCATATTCATGATTATTTTTAAGTCTTCGATCATTTATATTATTATTTTCATTATAAAATTGATTTCCATTTTCATATTTTTGAGTGTTTAAATCGTCTTTATTTTTCGGGATTGAAAAATCATATTCATGCTTTTTAT
Organism: Oncopeltus fasciatus; assembly: GCA_000696205.2. Taxonomy (NCBI): domain Eukaryota; kingdom Metazoa; phylum Arthropoda; class Insecta; order Hemiptera; family Lygaeidae; genus Oncopeltus; species Oncopeltus fasciatus. Next base: position 119,690 of record KZ808063.1, on the reverse strand, counting down.
TTGGGTCACTTTGATCTCTAGAAAATTTATTATTGATTCCATAACTTTTCGTATTTAAATTCTGTCTATGTATGGGAAATGTATTGGCATTTTCATTCTTAAAGGAATCACTAGGGTAATTTAAAACCTTATTATTATTTTCATCGCTTCGAGAATTTATATCACTTTGATCTCTTGAATATATGTTACTTTCTTGCCGTCTTAAATTAAGATCACTATTATCTTTTTGAAATTTATTTTCATTTTCGCGACGTTGAATGCTTAAATCACTTTTATCTTTTACATATGTATTATCATAGTCATATCTTTCAGGATGCAGATAATTTTTGCTTTTTGTAAATGTATTGTCACTCTGAGCCCTTCGAAAATTTCGATGTAACTGATCTTCTGGTAAATTCTTACCATAATCATTTGTTCGAGATCTGTGTTCACGAAGATCCGTTGAAGACTTATCACTCCCAAGCCTTCGAGTATTCAAACCATGTCTATCTCTTGAAAATCCATCATCATGCATGTGTAAATCTTTTTGAACTTTTGGAAATGCGTTTTCACTTTCTTCCCCCTTTACATTTTTCCCTTCATCGATGATAATCTTCCACATATTCCCATCCCCGTTGCTCTGCTGATTGGAGGGGAGGTTATCCTTAGTTTCTTCATCGGCCTGCGGTTTCTTGTGCAGCTGCGGGAAAAGCCCTGGCTTACTGAATCTCCTCAGTTCGGGAGTTGTGTGCTGCCGTCTCCGAAAGTTAGCCCTCAACCCCTGTTTAGGCCTCTCCTGTGCGTCGGTGCTCGAACCTGACGTAGGCAGGTGGTCAAATTCAGCGAAGAAGTTACCAGCATCTTGTCTATCTAGAACAAATCAAACGTTACAATTAGTAAGCTTAACAGGTACTAATTCATTAAAATACTATACAGTTTTTTTTGCAAGTTATTTATTATATTACATTATTATTTTGCACTTTGTGTTTTTGAATATCATACATAAGTAATTGATAAGTTAAAAAATTTTAAAATTTAGAGAATATGAAGTATTAAAAAAAGATATTAAGGTTGTCCCGATGATGTCATTTCAATTGTTTGTTTTTATAAATGGGAACAGTTCTGAGGTAGAAAGTGTCAAAACTAGCTCTTAGAAATCCATAGAAAGATAACTGTATGAGAGTAAGTCAGAATGTGAGAGTTTTTCAAATATTCAACTGATAGGTTACAATTAAAATAATTTACTTAAATTAAGTGTAGTAATTAGAGTAAATCGAAAAACTTACTCATCGGGAAAATAATGCATAAATAATAATCAACAAAGTTCTTGATTTAATTATGCTAAACAAAATAAAATTAATAATAAATTAGTGAGTTAAATAGTCGATGCTAATTTATTTGTAATGTTAAAAACCNCTCACTCTTAATGATGATTTTTTTTTCCTTGAACCAAAATACTTTAAATAATATTTGAATACTCTTAATCAATGTTCGTACCGGCCATACAACGCTATGTCATACTGAGGCTAGAATTATTACTAATAATAATAATAATCAAATGTTATGTATATGCAAATCTCTCGTCCTAATGAAACCATTTTACTAGTTCAAAGATCAAAATGGCGTATAACCTCAATTTTGCATATCAACAATAATGTAGAGTTTACATGGACATAGCGACTTGAACATAAAAAAATATAATCCACCAGTCAGTTCGTTTTATTTATTTATTTTTTATGCCATCTGCCTCCCTTTCAACCACTTAGGATCCTAGAGTTTACAGTTTGTCACCCCATTCTAAACATCCATGGCTCAAGGCAAGCTTTTATTTATCGATAAAAGCCTGCCCAGGATTTGAAACCTCAGATTGAGAGACGAAAGCTTGTACCATCTTCGAAATGTTGAAAAACAACTTTGAATTTCGGATTAAATATTAGAACTTAAATTCTCATCCAAAATATTATCTTTGGCTACATTGCAGCTAGAAATTTCTTGATTTTTAACTGTTTTAGAGTAATTTTATTTTTTATTTTAAACTACTTGTTTTAGAGTATTTTTAATTTTACGTATTAATTTCATTTTATTTACGTTTACCAATTGCTTTTGGTTTAATTTTATTTATTTATTATTCAAAATTTTTAACATTTAAAAATTATCTAATGACAGTTCAGTTTTTTGCTCAGCTCAAAAATGGACCTTTCTAGAATATATTTAGAAAAAATTTAGACGTGACTAATATTTGGATCCGGTTACCTTCTAATGAAAAAATATTCATTAAGGAAATGCATGGAAAAACTATTAAAATTACATACGATAGTGAGCACTCATTCAGAGTTTTGGGTAACCCCCACTCCAAATATCCGATTTTGTAACTAGCTAAATATTCCGCATACCATTTGTATTATTCATTTATTTGAGTATTTTTTGTGTGTTTGTTTGTGTGTGTATGTTCATTTTCTTGGCAGTTTTAAGAAGCGATTTTCATTACATTATAGCCTTTCTATAAACATTTGACTGTATCCAATTGACGCACTTGTACGCTCTAAATTGTGACAAGACTTTTTCATCATCCAAACTTATACGATTTATCGTCCTAAAAAAAAAAAAATGCAGCACCCAGAGGCAATCCAGTAATTTTTGGGTTAGGTTAATTCCCACTCCTAAAATATAAATTTACCAATGTAATGTTGATATTTTTTTTTTTTTTTTCATCGTTGAAAAATATTTTCTTTAACCCGTTCTGTGACACTAAACAAAATATGACACATGTGGAGATTAAAAAACTTTTTAAGTGCTTTTTCTTTTAGGTAAATATTTTTAATTAGGTTTAACTAACTCAGTTTTACATAAACACACACACTTGCGCAATTAATATGTAAATTTGTTATTTACTGTTATTTGATACATATATATCATATTTCCTTATAAGACTTCTGAATATTCAATTTTAAATGTTGGGTTTGCATAATATGGATTTGAAAAGTCACTTTAAAACATCAAACCGTTTTATATTATTTGAATTAAAATTTTGATAACGGGGGTTTTATATAGTCTATGATTAATAAAACAAAGAATAGAATTTTTCTCATTAACACAAGCTATAGCAACCATTATTACGATTATTTATATCAGAGTTCGTCTCATTTAAATAAAAATTACGTCCGATAAAGTATAATTTATTAAATTAATGAAATGTGGTAATGCCCGCTCTTAATTTTCTTACTTTAAAGAATAATTAGTAAATTCATATCGGTTCAAGGTGTTCTGCTTCGTTCCAGTTATTTAAATATTTTGATTTATACTGTGCAAAAATTACTTTTAAATAAAATTTAATTTGTTGGGATACTCTTGTTCATTAACAATTCCTATTTTGTATGAGGCATTTAGGTGACATATTTCGTCAGTTTTACTTGCAAAAATAAGACACTCCAACTTCAAGAGAGTTAAATTAAAAAGTTCAAATTACAAATTTCACTATGTATATTCTTAAATTTTTCATTATCAAGTAATTCAAAAATATTTTTTTCGATTATAAATGATCATTATTTTTAAAAAACTTTATTTTTCATTGCACTAAATGAAATAAGAGGCTGCTGGATCGAAAAAATTGTTCTATACCAAAACTTGACATTTCAGTTAAACTGCAATTCTTATTTACTTATTTTGCTAGTTTTCAACATTTTTTTTTTTTATATATATTTTAACTCCCAAGTTTATCTTTAACTATTAAAATTTAGAGAAAGAGTGGTTATGTGCACTCACAAGTTACATGTATACATACATACATACATATATATATAAATTTCAGTGACTATTGTTTCTGATGTATAGTAGATGGGATAGGACAAAATATCTTTATTTTTATATATATTTTTTTTAACAACCTCAGTAGTTGTGAGTTCGCTACAAATAACTTACGATACTAGGATGACCAAAATATATGAAGACTAAGTTATTCGTTGTAATTTTTTTTTTTTACGGTATTTAATCCCACGTAAATTTTAACAATTTTTAGTACAAGAGAACAGAATAAAAAATCTAACTGTCCCAGCCAGGACTCGAACCTGGATTTTCTGCTATCCGGGCCATTTTCCATTTACAGAGACAAGTCTGATAAGTTGTTAAATTACCCGCACTAGCGTCGAGAGTCTAACCTCCGAGGCAGACGAATGTATCGTCTTATGCTCGAAGGACAGTTAGATTTTTTATTCAGTTCCTTTGCACTAAAAATTGTTAAAATTAAGTTATTCGTTTCGACACAAGAGATTATGAAATGAGCAGTAGGAAAATTTCTTCATTCCATCACAACTTCTAGCGAGTTGACTTTCGATCCGGTGGACTGCAACTGACTTATATAATAGCGACACATTTGGTGAGGTAGCGTGCATTGTGTGTAACAGGAGGTGGTGATATCAGTCTTGAATGGGAAGTAATATAACTGCCAAGGTGTGATTAGGACGGGGGACACGGTGGTAGCTTATTGATTATGGCACTGGAATCATGAGCCAAAAGTCCAATGTTCGCTTAACTCAATCAATTTTTNTTATTATTCAAAATTTTTTAACATTTAAAATTTATCTAATGACAGTTTAGTGTTTTGCTCACTCAAAAATGGACCTTTCTAGAATATATTTAGAAAAAATTTAGACGTGACTAATATTTGGATCCGGTTACCTTCTAATGAAAAAATATTCATTAAGGAAATGCATGGAAAAACTATTAAAATTACATACGATAGTGAGCACACATTCAGAGTTTTGGGTAACCCCCACTCCAAATATCCGATTTTGTAACTAGCTAAATATTCCGCATACCATTTGTATTATTCATTTATTTGAGTATTTTTTGTGTGTTTGTTTGTGTGTGTATGTTCATTTTCTTGGCAGTTTTAAGAAGCGATTTTCATTTTAATTATAGATTACATTATAGCCTTTCTATAAACATTTGACTGTATCCAATTGACGCACTTGTACGCTCTAAATTGTGACAAGACTTTTTCATCATCCAAACTCATACGATTTATCGTCCTAAAAAAAAAAAAATGCAGCACCCAGAGGCAATCCAGTAATTTTTGGGTTAGGTTAATTCCCACTCCTAAAATATAAATTTACCAATGTAATGTTGATATTTTTTTTTTTTTTTTCATCGTTGAAAAATATTTTCTTTAACCCGTTCTGTGACACTAAACAAAATATGACACATGTGGAGATTAAAAAACTTTTTTGGTGCTTTTTCTTTTAGGTAAATATTTTTAATTAGGTTTAACTAACTCAGTTTTACATAAACACACACACTTGCGTAATTAATATGTAAATCTGTTATTTACTGTTATTTGATACATATATATCATATTTCCTTATAAGACTTCTGAATATTCAATTTTAAATGTTGGGTTTGCATAATATGGATTTGAAAAGTCACTTTAAAACATCAAACCGTTTTATATTATTTGAATTAAAATTTTGATAACGGGGGTTTTATATAGTCTATGATTAATAAAACAAAGAATAGAATTTTTCTCATTAACACAAGCTATAGCAACCATTATTACGATTATTTATATCAGAGTTCGTCTCATTTAAATAAAAATTACGTCCGATAAAGTATAATTTATTAAATTAATGAAATGTGGTAATGCCCGCTCTTAATTTTCTTACTTTAAAGAATAATTAGTAAATTCATATCGGTTCAAGGTGTTCTGCTTCGTTCCAGTTATTTAAATATTTTGATTTATACTGTGCAAAAATTACTTTTAAATAAAATTTAATTTGTTGGGATACTCTTGTTCATTAACAATTCCTATTTTGTATGAGGCATTTAGGTGACATATTTCGTCAGTTTTACTTGCAAAAATAAGACACTCCAACTTCAAGAGAGTTAAATTAAAAAGTTCAAATTACAAATTTCACTATGTATATTCTTAAATTTTTCATTATCAAGTAATTCAAAAATATTTTTTTCGATTATAAATGATCATTATTTTTAAAAAACTTTATTTTTCATTGCACTAAATGAAATAAGAGGCTGCTGGATCGAAAAAATTGTTCTATACCAAAACTTGACATTTCAGTTAAACTGCAATTCTTATTTACTTATTTTGCTAGTTTTCAACATTTTTTTTTTTTATATATATTTTAACTCCCAAGTTTATCTTTAACTATTAAAATTTAGAGAAAGAGTGGTTATGTGCACTCACAAGTTACATGTATACATACATACATACATATATATATAAATTTCAGTGACTATTGTTTCTGATGTATAGTAGATGGGATAGGACAAAATATCTTTATTTTTATATATATTTTTTTTAACAACCTCAGTAGTTGTGAGTTCGCTACAAATAACTTACGATACTAGGATGACCAAAATATATGAAGACTAAGTTATTCGTTGTAATTTTTTTTTTTTACGGTATTTAATCCCACGTAAATTTTAACAATTTTTAGTACAAGAGAACAGAATAAAAAATCTAACTGTCCCAGCCAGGACTCGAACCTGGATTTTCTGCTATCCGGGCCATTTTCCATTTACAGAGACAAGTCTGATAAGTTGTTAAATTACCCGCACTAGCGTCGAGAGTCTAACCTCCGAGGCAGACGAATGTATCGTCTTATGCTCGAAGGACAGTTAGATTTTTTATTCAGTTCCTTTGCACTAAAAATTGTTAAAATTAAGTTATTCGTTTCGACATAAGAGATTCTGAAATGAGCAGTAGGAAAATTTCTTCATTCCATCACAACTTCTAGCGAGTTGACTTTCGATCCGGTGGACTGCAACTGACTTATATAATAGCGACACATTTGGTGAGGTAGCGTGCATTGTGTGTAACAGGAGGTGGTGATATCAGTCTTGAATGGGAAGTAATATAACTGTCCAAGGTGTGATTAGGACGGGGGACACGGTGGTAGCTTATTGATTATGGCACTGGAATCATGAGCCAAAAGTCCAATGTTCGCTTAACTCAATCAATTTTTTTTTTCTCTTTGTAAATGACCTCAAGATGTCTCATGTGCTTCTAGGTACACCAAGCCCTAACTATGTACTATTCTTCGTTGAATTGTGGATTAAATTAAACTTCAAGAATTGAGTCACCTACACGCTTTTTCTAGTGTACCACACATACTTAACAAAGTAAACAAAGTAAGGTTAAACATGTGTTTCCCTTTAGTGTTCTATGGCTTGCAACTGGGCTTTTGAATTTTGAAAAATCTATATCAGAACAAATTAGGCCTCCCGTCAATTTCGCATAACAACTGGATCACTGTCAGTCTGCCAAGTAGTACTGGATCAGTTCATTAATGAAATGCTATAAGAAGGAGAACGCGATTACATGAAGTTAAACTTAAACGCCAAATTTGCTTTCATTATTTAAAAAAATGTAGACATAAGAGCGTATGAAATTTGTTCAGGTGAATCCAATACTAAAAGGTTGCACCGATAAGCATTGTTAGAAATATTTCAAAAGTGGGGTTATCAGGCATAGAAAAAGTTGATTTTTTTCAGGAGAGAGTTTTACATCACTCATAGCTCATGAGAGCTTTGTATAAATTTCGTAAAACAGTGCTATTCGTACTTCTACAGCATTTGTAGAGAAGACTCGATAATTTTAGGAGCTAGAGTTTATAGCGGTGTAGAATAAAACTTTCACGGATATCTCGCTTTAGTAGCGTCTAATCGGAAATTATATAAGACTTTTTTTTTTTTTTAAGGGCAATACAATTTTCTATGATTTAACTTCTATAAATTTTCCCTTCAACAATGATTGTTGAGATTTCAGAGTAAAAATAAGGCATTCTCACGAAATGCACGTTAAGCGACAAATATATTATTTTTATCATATATATTTAATTTAAAAAATATATACTATACACAAGCAGACCCCTATCTAGAGCGGACCTCACAAGTTAAATCAGTGAGTTAGGAGAGGCGGGAGTTATCCGCTGTCCGCCTGTTGGCCGGATTGTGTCTTCTTTCTCGCCATGCTGAGGGTTTCCGTCGACAGGGATTGCGTGCTATATTCTTGCCGAAATGCATAAAATGACCCTTGTGGTTACATGCCAGAAAAAAAAATTAAATTGGTCTTATAGAGTTCAATCCAAATTGACGTTCTGTGTGTGAAGTATGGTGAAAATAAAAATATAATGTCTTCTAAGGAAATAAAAATAAAAATACTGATAATAATAAAAATAATAGTATCAGCAATATATAAAAAAACAGTTCTTTAATAAAATAACGTATTTTATCACTAAAAACACGCAAAAGCAGCTTTTATACTTGAGAAGCGACCGCGGGGTGCTGGGATAGATTTGTATTTTTTTTTTTGCCGAAAAAACTCTAATCTGAAAAAAATATGAGTTTTATTATTTGAGATATCATGTATATTTTGTAATAAGACATTATATTTAAATGTTGTTAATTTATGTATCGGTACTATGTATATTATTAGTGTATTATATCAACGTTTAAAGCTTGATTTAGCTAGAGGGGTAAATGAACGGAGAAAATAATATTTCTGAAGCTGTCACTGGACCGAACAGGATGATAGAGATGCTGTCAAATATCCTATTTACATTCAATAATATCTTCTTTATTAAGCATCTTTCATAAAATATAATGAATTATACACCAACTGAGTTCTATGCTTTCATTATTATTATACATCAACATTAAAAATAATAGAGATATTGCAGAATGAATCTGATTTGTTTTCTTCTTCTCATTCTCAGCTAATAAGCAATATGTCCAACGGTCTGTCGAAATCCTAAATACTGAATTTGCTAATTATATTTCATAAACATGATCAATCTTCTTATATATATATTCTTAAACAACTTTCTTTCTCTCGTTTTACCTAAATATTTTGTAAAATATAAATGTTATAAACATATTAAAATGATAATGGTACAGAATACCAATTTTGATAGCTTAATGTACTTTTTTATAACCTGAATGTCATTTTCGCCATAAAATGGGCAGCTGTGCTAAGGGTTTACGAAAAGTTCCGTTTTTTCCAACCTAACTAGGAATATTGGGGTTTTTTTTTTGGTTTTTTTTTTCTTTTCCAAGTCAAGAAATATTGAGTGTCAAATATTGTCAACCAGATAACTGTACATAAGTAACAAATGGATTCTTTTGACAGCCCAATTTTTAACTGTCTGTACAGCCAGTAATTTCCAAAATGTTTTTCTATGAATATTCAAAATAGTCTTGCCATATACACAAACCTCTATGAAACTCAGAAAGTAGCCAAGAACGAATTTCCCCTTGAATACCTGCACCTATTGTTCAGGAATGATTATGCAGTTGTGACTTGCCCATTGACCATTAAGGAAGTAGGCAACTGAGTAAAATTACAAGCCGTAAATCCTTTCCCCTCGTTTACTTTCATATTTCTTATCCTGATTACGTATTTTAAATGCTTTCCTTTTTCAACCAATTAACTCGGCAAATATTTTCGGAAATACATTTATTTGAATGCAACCTTAAAATAGCCATAAATGATTTATCTTCATAAAAACGTTTGATCACATTAAAATTAAGTTATTAGATTAGTCAAGGTAGATCCAAAAAAAAATTTTTTTTTAAATGTGTATTTCTTAAATTATCTGCCAACGTTTCGGCTTACACTGTAAGCCATCTTCAGGGCTGTTGAAATACAATGTCATAAGAATAAAAATAAGAATAAAAACAAAAAATTAAATGATTTACAATATTATAAAAACTTTGAACTATGCAGAAAAATTCAAAATACAAAAAACAAATTACCAAAAAGAAATATATAATTAACCACACCTACCTATCATGAAAGCGAGTCAGAAACGTCGTGTCCCTAAGAACACATTTTTATGACTGAAGGTAGGGTCTGAATATAGTGAGAAAAAAAATTTTTTTTTTAGATGGAGAACGTGGGTGGTAGAAGGGTGGGGAGTAAGGGCGGTAAGTACAAAGGGAGAGCGGCCTGCTTCGAAATAGGCAATACAAAGAAATAACATAGGACATTATTGCGGATAAGTAACTTTTGGAACTTGGAGAAATGTTTGACAGATTTATTTTGAATTAAAATTAAGTGTTTAATCGATTAAACATATTCTACTGCAAAATGTTTACCAATCTGGCACACTGCAACAAGTAAAGCCTTTTAAGTTCGTTACAAGTACATCTCTTAGGTTTTTTAGACACTATGTACCTTTTGACTCTAGTTCAGCTCATTAAATATATAAGAGTATTACATTTTGACTTTTCGCTCCTTGTACAGATTAATTTGTACTAAAGGATCAGTAAAAAAGAGAAAAAATGAATGGAGACAAAAATTGACAAATGCTCTTTTACCACATTCTGAACCAAATACCGACACTCCATAACAAATCATATGAAGCAAAATTAAATCATCGGGAGAATTGCATTAGGAATCTTAAGGGTTTCATGATTGACTCAGGGCATGCATGGGGCACCGTGTAGACGTCATTTGTAAAATATATCCGCGAATATTTGATTGGATTGTGATTTGGAAGATCTATTTGTCACACGACATAGCTGGATCGAAAAAATCCAATGAGGATGTAGTAATATCTTATGGCACCATCAAGAACTTAACTCCGAGAGTTATGTCTGCTTGGAATCGCTTCCATAAGTCCACGCTCTCAAGCAGGTTAGCAGGAAATAGTTTATGCAGAGTTGTCTCTCCCCATTTCCAGCAATTGATGAGGCTATGTCAAACCTAAATTTCCAGCATCAATCTCATAACTCTGGAAACAGAAAGAAACCTGACTTTTCTCAAAAAATATTAAACCTCAGAATTTTTGTCATTTAGAAGTCACATTGTTGTTACTTGGAAAAAGTTTATTCAGTTATTTTCAAGGATTTTAGATTATTGGTTCAAAACTAAATCTAAAATTTGTTGATTACTTAAATATGTATCGGGGGGATGTGGGTTAAGAGTTAATCAAGAACTTGACAACGAATTTTTCAAGACTCATAGATCACAGCGTAAAACAAAATTTTTCTGTCCAAATAATTAACAAATAATAGTCCCTGTTGTCTTGGTCCATAGTTCATAATAAAATTACGGAAAATGAAGGTGGCCCATGTAAGTGACTCGTTTTACTGCCACTGCCGGGTTCAGAATAGCCCCAATGTTCAGGAACTCATAAATTGTTTAACGGTTCGTCACACCTGGGTAAAAATGTTGAAGAGCCAGAAATTTATTGACTAACTTTTTTTTGTGTCGGTCTTGATTGTTACTTGAGATTATAAATATACGTGGGGAAAAAACAACTAATAAATTCAGGAAACTCTTCTAATTTTGTTCGGACCAACTTTTTTTAATAAAAGCCAATTTAAAATTACTAGTGGTAATTTTTAAGTAAGGTTGGAAAACATTTACCACCTTAACGTTTAATGAAACCATTATTTACTCAGTTTCCTCATGTTCTTAGTAAATGGTGTGGGAGGAGACACTTATTTTGCTGAACATAATGTAAATATGTCTAGAATTATAGATCTTATTTAAAAGTTTCTCTGTATTATCCTGCTAAGCCATAATATTCCTAATGATTAATATGAAAATATTAGCTCTCATCTAATGTTTAGTCAATGTTTATGGTTGATAAACAATATTTTCACAGGTATATTGCCTTACGCTATACATTACTGTAAGAGAAGGTAACCTCAGAAAAAATAATGTAAAGTAAAGATTATATAATCTCTACCATAAACCCACGCTAAAAGATATAAAGCGCTGAAATTTAATCAATAATTATTTAGGAAAAATCTATCGGTTAATACAATGACCAAAAAACATGAAGAGGTAACTATGCTTTCATTAACCACATTTTATATAGCTTTAGCTCACATTATAAGACCATTTTACTCAACTAAATTTCATGTTTCAATTATTATTTGAATTTTTCCCATACCCATTTTATCAGACATTATACTAAAGTGTAATGGTTAATCCTTCAAATTTATAAAATTAGAATTATCTATGATCAGAGATAAGATAATTTTCTTGACTATACCCTCAGTATATACGTGGAACTTGTTTACCCACATTCTGAAACATCCAGCTCGTATTGAATAGCAGATATCGGAGAAGAAAATCGATTAGGTTTTCGCTACGGCTTGTATGGAGATAGCGTATAACATCTTCACCGCTCGGGGGGGGAAATGCGTGGTAATGTGTAACCCCGAAGGGCATGGGGAAATGTTTGTTTTTCTCTGTACTACGAAGGAAATTTCATGTTTTAGGTAAGAACTTGGAGAAAACTTGGAGGGTAGACGTCAGTTAGGCCTTGAGCCGGGTGGTACAGACTAAATGTCACTCAGTTCATGAACTCTCGATTGACACAGACTTGCAGGGCTAGAATGGCCTGATTCAAATGGTAGTATATTTATAGGGGGTTCAAAAAAAAAAAAAAAAAACGCAGAAAAATCTTGATGGAGAATCGACAAGGCGTTATGGGGTAATTTCTAAGAGTAAATTTGTATTTACTATTTTGTATTTGCCATTTGATTATTTGATCTTTCAAGCTGGAGAAGAAATTATTGTAAATAGAAAGATCTCAAATTCTGGCCCTAGACTGTCCGCGAGGAAGCTCTCATCAATAATCATAGTTATATTCTCATCCTAAATCTCCTATCCAAAAAACGTCGAGCCAGATCCTTAAGGCAGAAATACTGGCATCCCTCTGATCGCTTATCCTTTAATCAACTCTCCCGCCTAGTCAAAAAGGAATTATTTCTCCATAGAAATAAAATCTTCAATTCCTATCTCTTACTTACAACATCCGATAAATCCCTCTGGACTGCCACCAGAAAAATCCTTAACACCATATTCCTCCCACACCTCTTCGTCGTGGCGATGCCTCATGGACATCGTCAGACAAAGAAAAATCCGAACTTCTTGCAAGTCATCTCCAAAACACCTTTACACCTCATTCAGATCCAGACAACCTATCTCCTGGGTCAGACATTGACGAATTCCTTGAATGCTCTCTTCCTCTATCCTTGCAACCCAATTCCATCAATCTTTATTCCAAAGTATCTCATTTCCCTCCTACCCAAAAAGAAGGCTCCCGGTTATGACCTCATCACTTCCACAATAATACAGAATATTTGGAAATATTCCACCTTTGGAAATATTTCATATAATCCAAATAATCCTATTTTCCAACCAAATAAACCACCCGAAGACCCCTCTTCTTATCGTCCTATTAGCCTGGTCCCCATCCTTTCGAAAAAAAATCCTATTTAAAGGAACGTTCCCAATCATACAGTCCAATTATCTTATCCTCAATCATCAGTTTGGATTCCGTCCTCATCACTCTACATCCCAGCAAGCGATTTGTGTTATAGATCGCATCTCATTCCCTTGAGAAAAAAGAGTATTGTATGGGTGCGTCTCTGGATGTATCACAGGTCATTGATATCACTTCTATACAAACTGAAGCGTAACCTCCCAAATACTCTCAAATGAGCTTTTCAGTGTTGTTTTATTGTGAAAACAAACTCAATCAACTTTTTGCAAAAATAACTACAGCGTAAGCCATTTAATACAAATTAAATTTTTTTTTTTTTCAATTTTTTGCAATAGAAAACCTAAATATCAAATTAGGATTGTATATTTGTAAAAATAAGGAGCCCACCTCCCTCCCTTCTACTTTACTCTTTACATATTTCCTTAATAAATGTTTTCCACAAGAATATTACAGAATAGTAGTGTCAGAAAATCATTAGGATTAATGGCAATATGGGAAATAAAGTCATGCAACAATCATGTTAGAGGTTATGTACACTAGCCAAAGTGAAAAATGCGGACCCAAGGTCTTTCCGATTAGAGTTTAGATATACCTATGCATATATGCATAGCAATACATTGCTATGGAGGCATAGTTTTGTTTCTAGCTACAGCTCCAAATAACGTATCAGCTGTTGTTTTCGAAACGGAAAGCCAAATATATTCGTTCTGTGCCTCACAGACCATGTTATTTGTTTCCCGTCACAAACAAATCTACCCGAACAACAGGTGGGAACTTTTTCTTATTGGTCAAAGAAATTTAGATTATTTCTAAATCAACTTTGACACAACTGATAACTGATCAAATAAATCAATTTTAAATTAAATATATTCATTTATACATTCTGTAACTGAGAAAAAAATGTGATATTTTCTATTTATACCTTGCTCTGATATACTCCTTACCTGACTTGGTTTTTTTTATATTCATCCAAATTCATCATCATTATGTCTTTTTTAAGATCATCTGACAGTGAAATAGATATTTACTATTACTACTTAATAGAACATAAAACGTTTCTATCTTGGCGGGATTCGAACCCGCGTTCTCGACTGTAACCGGATGTACTATCCATATATATGTATATGAGTGTGTCTGTATATATATATATATATCACGGTGGTAGCTTATTGATTATGGCACTGGAATCATGAGCCAAAAGTCCAATGTTCGCTTAACTCAATCAATTTTTTTTTTCTCTTTGTAAATGACCTCAAGATGTCTCATGTGCTTCTAGGTACACCAAGCCCTAACTATGTACTATTCTTCGTTGAATTGTGGATTAAATTAAACTTCAAGAATTGAGTCACCTACACGCTTTTTCTAGTGTACCACACATACTTAACAAAGTAAACAAAGTAAGGTTAAACATGTGTTTCCCTTTAGTGTTCTATGGCTTGCAACTGGGCTTTTGAATTTTGAAAAATCTATATCAGAACAAATTAGGCCTCCCGTCAATTTCGCATAACAACTGGATCACTGTCAGTCTGCCAAGTAGTACTGGATCAGTCCATTAATGAAATNACTGTATATAAAGAAGTAAAGTTTTTTTTTCTTTTTAGTTACTTTTTAGTTTAAGATAGTTAAAAATAATAAATGCTAATTATAGCAGAAAATATTTTTTATCTCATTGTCTTCATCTTAAATGTTAATTTTCAGGCCTAGAAGCCACATTCAATTGCTTATCGTAATAAAATATGGTTTGCGGCTCCAGCAATGTGTCGCTTTTAAATTCAGAATGAGCTCAATATTGAGACAAAGTCAACCAGCAGAAGTGGGGGGGGGGGGAGATAAACCGAATTGTCAAGTGTTAATAAAAATATTTTTTTATTGCTGCGGGTGTAATATTTATTCAGCTCAACACGATTTTTTCATTGATAAACATAATATTTTATAAGTGTATGGATTTACATGATATAGAAATTTCGAGGACAAATACTCATCTATTCCTAAGCTCAAATAAGCTAAATTCCTAAGCACAATAGTGCAGCGGATTTTTTAATTTAAATTAGATATTGTACAGTACAACCTATATAGTGTACAAAAGATTGTGGTATGTGTGTGTGGGGGGGGGGGTGTAGACACACAAATAGTCATTGACTTTTATCTCTGCCTACTTCCAATAAAACTATCGGAAATAGGAAATGTGCTTAGTTCACACTTTTACTAAACTTGACGGAATATGACGGTTGCTTGACATGATCAGAGCTAAATGACGGAAGCATGACGGAGATAGTGAGGTGAGGCAATGAAGCTGTGATAACTTGCCGTCGGCTGCAACAGTTTACCTTGCAACCCTCCAAGTCTTGTGGGGGCAGCCACCCTCCGCCACCTGCTTTCTTCAGGGTACATCATCCCTCCCTCCCAGGGAGATATAAGTACCAAAAAGAAATTGATAAATAAGCTCTTACGTAGACAATATTGTTGTTATTGCTTTACCATAAATAAAATATAACAATCGTGACAAATTATTTTGTTACATTGTCTTGTTATAATGAATGTCGTAAGTACACAACATTTTTGTTCACGCTCTTTATGTTATATTCTCTGATGGGCAGCAATACAACTCTTAATTATTGAATTCTGAAGAATGATGAGTGTATATTAGTTTTTTAGGAAACATCGCAGAAGGTAAATATATATTAAATGTTTTAATTTATACTTAAGGGGAAGATAAAAAAGAATACATTGATTTTTTACATGTGTAAAATCATTTTCTGTACCATGATGAATTTATAAAGCGAAATGTAATATTAATTATACTCAATGAGAAAAATATATTAGTGAATTTCGAAAAAATGTAGAGCTATTGAGATTTTTCTTATTACATATTTTATAATTTTTTTATATTATTATAACTTTGCAAGATATTTTCTCCAAATCTACCTAAATGACAAAAATGATGAATTTTTACTGTGTCTGAAGAAATACATTATCATAATGACGATCAACATACTAAATTTGAATTTTGTTCAACTAGGCTTCGGCGGTCGTCAGATGTATTTGCCGTTTCTTCTTCTGGGTAGGACAGTGTCAAGTTGTTGATAGTTGCCCAGCTTTCGCACATCATGTGATGGCTTCTTCAGGGCTGAATAGAAAGCTCGGCAACTATCAACTTGACACTGTCCAACCCGGAAGAAGAAACGGTAAATTTGAATTATACGAAGATTATTATCGAAATCGGAATAATGTAGGAGGTGCTTATCTAAAATGCAAGATTGTAAAAGATCACGTCATTTTTAGACGTGATCATTCTACAAATGAGACGAAATTTGACAAGCACTACTGAAATGGTATATAACATCAATGGGTATAGGAATTATGGAATAAACGCAGGTTATGCCTCACCGGTTACTTCATTTTTAAAGCTCCTCGGAGCACAACGTCCGCAGATATATTCTTACCATAACCCGCACATACCTACGGGTAAAAGGGTCGCTATAGGTGGTGTACCAATTACACTCACACCACCATAGCACACGGACTGCTATTTCATAGCAAATTGTATTACAACACTTTTACTAATAAAAAGAGGCAGTAGTAATAAAAAATAAAATAAAAATTATGGAATAAGGGGTTAACTTAAATCCAGGTTTGTTACCACATTCTCATGACTTTCGTGACTCTCGTTTTTGTTTAAGTGGATCCATCATCCATAAATATGTCTGACTATTATTAATATATGTATTGGAAGGGAAAAAAATTCGGCAATAAACACGAAACTATTTATTGAGGAATATAATCTCCTTTAGCAAAATTGTAAAGGTAGTGCTTGACTAGAAATTCGAAGAGTTAAATTCTTAAACTCCAGTGAAAAAAAATTTTCCTTAAAACACAAATGAAAAACCAATGGTTAAAATTATTTAAATTGTACTAAATAAAATAGAGAATTTTACTTATAATTGTTATTTATTTAAAAATTCAAAATTTTAATAGAAGAAACATTTTCGTGATTAAGCATCGTCTTGAAACATTTAATTTTAACAACCTTAAAGACCATGTACACTCCACACATTTCATGGTACTTAAAGATAAAAGGTATATATTCAATAACCAAAATGAATTCGGCTTAGTATATACAGTTCCCCAAAGACCCTTTCACAGATAGATTGCCCTAAATAAAATATAGCTATTTAAGACCCTACTTATTTTATTTATTTATTGCGTTAGCCTTCCTTTCAAACACTTAGGTTTATAGGGGTAAGAGGCTATCAACAAGTTGCCACCCCATTTTAAACACCTATGGCTCAGGACAAGCTTATTTATTCATAAATAAATGATAAACCTGGGCGGGATTTGAACCCGCAGCGTCAAGATTGCGAAAACCGAACTGATCCCCTGAGGTACCCTCGAGCCCCAGATCATACTTAAGTAAAATTAAAAATATAATTCGTTTAACACACACTCGCATAACACTTTTTTTTTCCCCCCAAATCTTAGATGAAAACGAGGAAGCCTTATCACTCTCCTGATCTCGGCGTTTTCTGCCTATTGAAAACCATTGGGGCTATCAGTTCCAGTCCTACACCCAGTAAATCTTCAGGCTCGACAGTAAGAGGGAAAATAGCAATCCCTTTTGTCGTCCTAATAGCTGGAAAGACACATAATTGAGGGGAGATTTCCCTTCTGGTATTGTATTCTTCAAACATCTTAATCGTTAAGTATTGTTCACAGACGTTTCTAAAATCAACCCCTTCCGTTATGCTTTGACAAGTAATCGTACAAACCGGAAAAGTGTGTATTCAAACACAGTTTTTTTTTTGTTTTTTTTTTTAAATTCCTTATAGTAATAATAGTAAACACTTCATTTTCAATGGATTTCCACCTGGTAAGAAGTAGTATTTTGTTTACATTTAACTTTTTAGTGGTCTTAAATCCTTTAAGTGCTCGGACCATATGTATGCAACAAAGACTATCACGTACGAACTGCGCAAGCTAAGTGGATTGCCGATTAAATATGCTTTAAATAAGAGTAAACGACTAATTTCATCTGGATAACCGAAGGGAACAATGAGCGTGGAAGTTTGGTTCACTCAGTTGGCTCTGAACTGGTCAGGAAGGAAGAGTTAGGAAAATACTCAACCACCCATTGAATTTCTAAATATCTTCCTTAAGTTTTCTTAGGTTAGATGTGGAAAATTGTATTTTA
Organism: Oncopeltus fasciatus; assembly: GCA_000696205.2. Lineage (NCBI taxonomy): Eukaryota > Metazoa > Arthropoda > Insecta > Hemiptera > Lygaeidae > Oncopeltus > Oncopeltus fasciatus. The sequence continues at coordinate 101,264 of KZ808063.1, read as the reverse complement.
CGGGTTTAAAATGTATATTATAATTTACTCCTATGTAATTTCACGGATTTTATATGTATGTCACCTATTAAAATTTTGTTCCATTGATATTTAAGAATATAATAAGATAAAATGTTGCTTCTTTTAAACCCCCACTTCCTAAGCTAAAAATGATTTCACTAAGTGGGTTGTAATATAAACCTTAATACTTTAATATTTTAAAATAAAAAGTCCGTCCGCAAATATTTTTATTTTTATTTAAAANGAATACAAATTTTATAAATCTAAACGTCTTATGTTCTTTACATTTTTTTGTAGCTCTAACGGTAAAGAAGATAATGGCAATTAATCGATATAGTATTTTTTTAAATTTTCTTCCGATTTCAGTCATTACCAAAATTATTCAACGACATATGCTTAATATAATATATTAATAATATGCTTAAATAAAAAATTTAGTTCCTTTGTTTAAAATTTATAGTAGGCCATATTTTAAATATTTTGAAGAAACTATTCAAAATAAATGAAGGAAAATACCAAAATTAATTACTTGGTTTTCTTACAAGAAATCTTTTCAAACTTTCTGATTCACAATATTTATGTTATAAACGTTTGCTCTATAGGTTCTACTACTACTATACATTCATATATTCATTTTCTGCTTATTATTTTCTAATGCGTGATTTTTATCTTTACACCTCCTCCTCAGAAATCAGGCAAAAGGGATGTTTTTGTTCTAGTTACATGCTTGTTTGAGTAGAATAAATTACCTTTCGATGTTAACCTGAGAATATCTAGCTGACCAGTCAACAGATCCTCCACAAAAGGATCTGTGTGAGTTTGGTCCTAATGACAATGAACGAAACACACTCCCACGCAGTCAAACTTCCAAAGAACACGACAACAATAAATGTAAACTTGACATATACTGAAAGTAAAAAGTTAAGTATTCCTAGAAAGAATTAGAAGAAGAATTTGGAAATATAGAGTGAATTTCAAAGAAATTGAAGAAATGTACAAATTTACATCATACACATAAGGCTTAAATATAATGAACCTGATTTTCTTATCCGTCTCATACCAAAAAATAATAAAAAATTTCCCACAACAATAATACAAATACACTAACCCAGTTCATTAGAAAAATAAATAAATAAAAACGTACTTTCAGGGCCAAATTTCAAAATTTACTGAGTGTGTTCAAACAAACTCCATCTCTCTGTCTAATAATGCCTAATAATTTGAAAATCTATTTTATAATTCATCAACTAATACAATTTTTTTATCCGTATTAAGCATGTCTTGTGTGTATGATGTAAATATTATAACTATATATAATAAAGGGCGAAAAATCTCCCTGAAAATTTTACTCTTTATAATTTCTTTCTTTATGTGTGTTCATTGCACTCTTTATCCTACCTGTTCTTATTTACTTATATATAGTATATATATGGTACAG
>KZ808063.1:52641-99160 GCA_000696205.2 Oncopeltus fasciatus | reverse complement strand
TCAAGATGTGACGTAGTTATATATATATATATATATATATATATATATATATATATATATATTCTATTTCGAAGAGATATGAAGTCATCGTTGAGCTTAATTATTGAACACACGTTTTGAATAAGGGAATAAAAAATGCATCATAGTTGGCTGCTAAATTGATTTAAAAAATTATGAACAAGCTTAAAAAAACTATGGACATGATTAAAATATCGCCAGTTGCATTAATTTTTAGAGTAAATATATGAGTTAAATTACTTTTATTGAATTCAAAGTATCGTTTGATTGAATAAAAGCCACTTATTGTTTAAAATCTGTAAAGTAGAAAACACGGCACAACTCATGGTTTTTTCTCAGCATAGAAACAATTTTTTTTTTAAATTTGGACTGCATTCAGAAGTCAAAGTTTCATTTCTACATAACAGGGGCACAGAAGTAAAACCGAAAATTCATACCATACCGTCTCCATACCAAAACAAGACATCTTTCCTACTTACTATTTTACTTTTTAATGATGTGATCAGCCAAACGGCCGAAATGTTCAGTGAGATAACGATTAAGACTTACACGAAGATATATTTCCGAATAATGCCAAATTTCTTCAGATAACATTAAAACGAAAACAAAAAAAAATTCACTTGATATGCAAAAAAATAAAATAAAACCTTTTTAAAAATTTAAAATATTTTCCATGAAAGTTCTTGTAAAATTCATATAATTCTACTTTGTAAGTATTGGAGTATTTCCTAAAACCCCATATTTCTTAATGGTACTGACCATTTGAGACAGCAACGTGTAGAAGAGCGAGCAGACAGCAGCTCCTGGCCAACATCCCGGCGAATCACCAACTGGCTACGCCCCCCTTCCAGAGGGTGTCCTGACAATGGAGGGGGGGGGATGAGGGAAACCCCATGGCGGGGGGGACGGCAGCTGAGATAAGAGAGCGATTTGGGAGGGCCTCTATCAGGCGACACCCCTTCAGACTTCTTACACCCGCCCGGAACGATGAGCACCCCACCGACAAGCTGTGCAGAATTGATTTCCTCTGGAGCTTCAAGTTTCGTGAAGTTTGGCCGTGGCTATTAGCGCCAAGTGGGCTTCCATCAAGAGAAAGGGGTAAAAAAATAAAGCCAACAAGGCATTATACAACTCAGGTCTTGTGTGTTAGCATTATCCAAAAATTGGAGATCAATCTTACTAGTCGAATTTTAACAACAAAAAAAAAAGAAAAGTCCTTCGCGTAAGAGCTGCGTAATCTAAGCAAATTCTTCAGTTTTGCAGTTAAAGAATATTTCAATTTTTAATGCCGTTTAATTCTCCACACTTGTAGTATATATATTTCATCATTAATGAAATCTGTGTTGATTTTCATTTGATACAAATAAATATTACACCTGCTGCAGCGAAAACTTACTCTACTCCCGCTTGACTTTGCAGGTAATCCCCCATTCCTATTGGCCCAATTTTGTTCAAACATGAACTCATCTTTTCCTACATTTAAAAGGAGTACTGTCATTGGGCAGCTTCTCCATCAAGCGAAGTACACGGTAATTAAAATTTTATTTATTATACTATTATTTTTACCAGCCCATTACGAGAACAAGTGCAGAATATAATAAATAATAAACTACAAGAAAGACACAGGGAACCAGAAAAAAAAAATCTTACCCGCACAGCCGGGAATCAAACCCGGGTCTCGTACTTTCCGTATAGGCAAGCTGACCTCTGCTCAGGTCAGCATGCTTTCCCGGAAAGTAGGAGACCCGGGTTTGATTCCCGGCTGTGCGGGTAAGATTTTTTTTTTTTCTGACTCCATTTACATTTCTTGTGGATAATTTAGCATGGCATTACATGCCACAATTAATTCATTATTAAAAATAAATTTATAATAAAGTTTTTATTAATTAAAAAGCGACATGTTAAGTTTCATTGTAAAAACAAATAATTTTTATTTTGCTTTTATCACTAAATAAAACTGTAATGAGTTACATTACTCTAACTAGTTATTATGTCCGTTAAACCATAAAGATATTTTATACTCGCGAATGACAATTCAGGGACAATTCCACTCCTATTATTCCGACTTTGCTCAATGAAGGACTAGCTTTTTATTTTACGTTTAAAAAATACATGCAATTCATTTTGAAAAAAGTTTCGGCTTAAAAACCATAAAATTAAAATTTAAGAAAAAGGTAGACCTCCACGCTTAATTGCTTAATTTTTCTGAATTACATCTAAAAATTTTCTTTCGTCACTAAACACATCTGTGTTGAGTTTCATTACTCTAAACTAGATATTTCGTCTGTTAAATGAAAAAAAAATTGTTTTCTACTCCACGTAAAATTTCAGGTAAACCCACGCTCTTATTTGTTTGGCTCTGTAACGAAATTAATCTTTTAAATTACATTTAAAAAAGATATGCCGAATTCTATTTTTAATGTTATGATTAATGTAATGTTCTGGTAAACTCCTACTTATATTTGTTCAATTTCACTCTATAATTCCTAAAATATATCTCTTGTCAATAAAAAAAAAAAAAAAAACCTGTGTTGAGATTCATTGCACTAAACTAAATATTACGCCCGTACATCGAAAAAACACTTTTAATACGCACTTGACAATGCTGACAATCCTCTTCATTTCATTAAGAAAAACTTTCGCCTTTAACACACACAAATTAGAGGGACTGTTATTTTTGGTCGGATTAAAAAAAAAAAAAAAAAAAATCTGAATAGCATAAGTGGTGTGTAAATTAAATGCATTCCCAAGTTTCATTAAAGATATAAATAATCACTAAAGTTTGCTCTGAACTGATGATGAAAGTAGAGCTCATCCATCGTAGTTAAACTCGTAAATATCCTCCACAACAAGCGTTTTACGTATATAGCTTGTAAAAGTTGGAAAATTACGATTTACACCTGTTCAATAGGCTTTTTCGTTTATAACGAAATAAAAATTTGTTTATGAATACAACCCCCCCCCTCCCACTCTCATCCGTTTTCACCCAAACATTTTTTCAAGGGTTAGCAATGAAAACCTAAATACCTAATTTGGTTTCTATATTTTAAAAATTAGAGGACCTGCCCAACACTCGAGAATACATTCTTAAATATTAATTACTATTTTTTTTTTTATGAAATATATACGTTAAGCTAATAATAACAAACATATTAAGATTTTAAATTTTAGTGTTTGCATTTTATNGAGGGAGAGAGAGAGAGAGAGAGAGAGAGAGAGAGAGAGAGAGAGATAAACTAAAGAATGAAATTTATTTATGCATATATATTTGTGTGTGTATTTATATGTACAAACTCTTCTAAAAGTACAACAAGCAGAAGCTATATAAACAAAGTAAATTTCCCACGTTTCAAAGACGTATTTGATCCAACAAACTGAAGAGAATAATAAACAATTAATGAGAGGGAATAGAATAGGAGGGAGATCCAGATACGAGTCCTGGCTGGGGCAGATAGATTTTTTTTCTATTACCTCTCATTAATTGTTTAAAATTTATGTGGGATAATAAACCACAACTAAATTAATATTTTTGAAGAGAATAATAATTATAGCAAGTGATGCCACCTAGGCCGACTCTTGAGCATTTGGAAAGGAGACATGGAACGCTAATTTTTGCTAGTTTAATTCTTAAACATCTACATTAATAAGCGTATTTGAAAAGAAAAAAATGAGAGAGAGTTACAATATCATAGAAATTCCAAAATAAAAAATGATCAGTCATTATGAGTTAAATTTCCTCCTTCGTCTTAATGCGCAGAAAACATACAGCACATGGCTATAGTAAGGTATAAATTGAATAGATTAGGATAAAATGCTTGGGTAAAATGGTAGAATATAGTGGTTTAGGGTATAATTGAGTAGATTTAATGAGACTAGGGTGGTACAATAGTGCCCTAATAGCAGGGGTAGTAGTAGTTGAAGAGAACTAAGACAGAACTAGGGTAGAATATAGTGGTTGTATAGGGTATTATATAGTAGATTAAGTGAGACTAGGGTGGTACAATAGTACCATAATAGCAGGGATAGTAGTAGTTAAAGGGAACTAAGAACTATGGTAGAATATTGTGGTGAGACTAGGGTGGTACAATAGTACCCTAATAGCAGGGATAGTAGTAGTTAAAGGGAACTAAGAACTATGGTAGAATATTGTGGTTTAGGGTATAATAAAGTAGATTAAGTGAGACTAGGGTGGTACAATAGTACCCTAATAGCAGGGATAGTAGTAGTTGAAGGGAACTAAGAACTATGGTAGAATACGCAGCTCGTACATTAAATAGAAGGAGGGTCCTCTTATTTTACTGGGCATTGAATAGAAGGAATAATATACTAGGGGTAGAGCTATCTAAGGGCAGTTATTCTTGTTTGCCGACTATTACGACTAGCTTACTTAAAAGAATGAAAGTTTTCTAAAGCTCTTTCCAAACTTTACTAAAAGTTTCCACGATGTAGAGGGGAATCATTTGTGTAAAATAGAGATATCAGGTAGAGGTAAAGGCCATCATCGCAGCCAGTGGCTCTCTTGATGAAGAAGCTGGAAGCTGTTTCACCCCTTACACAAGAGAGCGCCATCACCCCTTCCCCCTACCCCCATCTCACCACCTGGAAGTGAGCCACTCAAAGACCGGTAAATCAGCCTCCGGCTCGTCTCTCTTCCACGCAGGACTTGTTATATATTACCAAATTAATGAATCCGTCACGAAGGAGCTGTGTAACTAAGCGAATTTCCCATATGTCACTCCAAACGGGAGTTTAACCGTAAAAGATATGATCGTAAAGGTTTTGATCGGTCAGAGATGGAGAGTGTGAAACATCTAACATACCTTAAATATCTTCATTGAAAAAAGATTTGGGAGGATTGATTTTATTGCTTCCAAGTGGAAGGGCAGGTTTTATAATATTGATAACGTCATTTTAATTTTAATTAGAAAAAAATTTATAGAATATATTGGATGCAAAATCTAATTTTCAAAAGTTTAAGTTTTATAACATTTGTACAAAAAAAAAAAAAAAAAACTTGCCAAACGCTTCCCCCACTCTTCCTATCTGCCCCGACTAGAACTAAGCTCTTTTTTTTTCAACATTTTCTTCGATCCTACCCACCAGCAAAAAATGATAGCCACTTAAGTTTATTATATATGTGTGTTTTTGTGATATGTTGTTTCATCGTTTAGGCGTGCATGTATTTATTATAAGAAGTAATATTATAAATACGTACCGTTCTTCCCCTACACATCATACAGAGTTTTGTTTGTAGTTTATTACTTTTCTTCGCTTAGAGTCCTTTCGATAATAATTATGATTACTTCCCTATGTTCTGGATGTTCATTTTAAGATGGCATTTCCTATGTAAACTGTTGATCTAAGCGAGAAATGCAAGAGAAACGTTAATCAATCCCTCAATTTCTGTTGAGTCAGAGTTTTAGCTGTTTTTTAAAGAATTGGGCATGCTGGTTTCAAAACTGTTTTTAGTTGTATTCTATCACGTCACGATCGGTTTCTATGTGGGTGGGGCGCATGCTGGTTTAGACCTGCCTGTTTAGTTACGTCTGTTATACTGTGGTGAAACGTTGTGTGTCGGTAAGCAGTATTTAGTATTTCCTTTCGGAAGTGTACAGAACTATATAGTGTGCTTGAACTGAAACGTTTCCTTATGGTTTTCCTAAGGTAGCTCTGTTCCTACATGTCGAAAGTGCGAAAACAGTCCCAATTCGTTTTGTTATATATATGGCAGTTTTACCATTCCCAGTCAAAGGACAAACATCAGTACATTTGTCAGACAAGCAGATTTTGCCTATTTTAAAGTGAAACTTTGTGATCAATATAAAGCATGGGCACCTCATAAAGTGTGTAAACGGTGTGTTGAGGGTTTAGATGTGGACCAAGGGAACACGTGCTAAGCTTTCATTTGGTATACCTATGATTTGGCGCGAGCCCAAAGATCATTCAAGTGGTTGTCCCTATTGTATATTGAAAACTTCGGGATATAACAAGAAAAACATATGAAAAATATAGTATCCTAGTTTACCGTCAGCTATACGCCCAGTAACGCATTCAGCCGAAGTCCCCGTGCCAGTTTTTAATGAATTTCCCTCTTTGGAAGAAGGGGAATACGGATTTGGCATTCAAAAACATTGTTAAAGACTTTCTTGGAAATACACGAGCATTGAATTACTCCGAAATTGCCCAGCAACTCTTGGAAAGCTTCTAAAAGCTAGGTTGCAACATGAGCATTAAATTGTATTTTTTACACAGCCACCTTGCTAATTTCCCGAACAGTCTTGGTGCAGTGAGAGCAGGGTGCTCGTTTCCATCAATATTTGAGGGTCATGGAAGCAAGGTATCGAGGTAGATGGGAGGTACATATGATGGCTGACTTTTGTTGGAGCATCAAGTGCGAATGTGCACAAACTCAACACTCCAGAAAAAGCTACAAACGCCAATTTTTATCTTAATTTTTAAGTATTGATCATTTATTAAACAATTTTATATTTATGAACTCGATTTAACTTACATTTAATGTTTTGTTAACTGTATATTTGGTACATTTTTACTTTATGTTCTTTTAAATGCATGATTTTTATAATTTCTGAGAATATCTTTTAGTTTAAAAAGTTGAGGTAATAGAAAAAATCTGAGGTTATTCTCAGATTAAGACGCCAAGAATTAGTGAAAAAACAGTGTCAGATCTAGCTCAACAAAAAATGTGTTCCCCAGTGTAATCAGTACATTGGATGTATTAACCAAACTATCTACTGAACACTGAAACCTGTTCAATGTACACTCAACTTGGTTGTTATTCAACCATCACCTTATCCATGGTCCTATGATAGAGAATCAAAGCCCACACAAAATTAGCCTAGTTAGCCGAGCCTGAGCTATTAAAGAAATTTTTTTGTGAAGCTAACCTATCATGGACATGAAATCTTGTAAACAGATGGATCTATAACGGAAGATGATGCAGGTCTTTCTGTAGGAGAAAGTAATGAAAAAGTTAACACCACAGGTTGATTAGAACAAATCAACTTCGACACGAAACTGCTAGCCCTTCCACTCATTCAAGAATGGAGAAAACCTGACTCAGCCTGTCTGTCACCTCGAGTTTTAGAATGTTTGATTTGTTCTTGATGCATGCGCATACAAAAGGAGTTGACAGATGACCCTCATTTTCAAATACACAATTTCAAAGAGCATAAAAAGTTATGAAACTCGCGTTAGATTACTTGAAAATTAAAGGTGCAAGGTCAGTTCAAATCTGCTATTTGGAAGTCTTATTTTTACCAAGTAAAAATAGGAGCACGTGGCATATCATTTTTTCATCCTCTTTCAACTGACAATATTGACAAGGAAATAAAGCAAGTATTTTTAAAATATAAAATTAATAGTATTCTAGGGATATTCAAAGCAATAATCAAATTTTAAGAGCTTAAGATATTCACATTACTAAGCCTAAGATCTGATGAGATAAAAATGTCCTTAGTTCATTTAATACTGTATTTTGTTAAAAACAAAAGACACAGGAATTCGAGTAACTTTAATTAATAGCATGATAAGCAAAAATTATGAGAAAAAGCAATTGTGAGTGCCTTATAATTTTCCAAAACATTGAAGATATTAGATTAAGTCAAAGAAATATGTTCTACATTGTTTAACAGTATTGAGTAGTTTCAAGTTGATGAGTAATATGATAAATACGTCAGACAATGAGTAAAGTAATAAGTAAACAAATACTGTGTAATGCAGAAAGTAACATTAACTTACAACACAATCCAATTAGTGAAAGAATCAAGAAACTAAGCACTGATATATATATATTAAGAAAAATTTAAAACTGGCCTATAGATTGTTGACACATTCACAAATATATAATATATATTGGTGAATGTGTCAACAATCTATAGGCCAGTTTTAAATTTTTCTTAATATAAATCAGAATGCAGTTTTTTTTTTAATTTAAAATAAAAGACTCATTTAATTATTGTGTGAAATCGGACTACCTGAAATCTCAAGTGGGAGTATAAAAGTTTTTTCAATGTAGCATTATAATATTCAATTTAGAGTAATGAAACTGTTTCATATAATCCTTTATTAAGATAGATAAGTGTGGGAGATTACATTACATGGAAAGTTGGAAAACAAACATGCATCAACTATAATACTGAGGAATTAGCTTAGATTATGCAGCTCCTACATGTTTCTAGACTTTTCATTACAGCACATATATCTCTTTGACCAAACCCCAACTAAAATCATTTGAAATTTTAAGTGTCATTTTCAAATGTAAAAGAGAAGATAAGGCTGAGTTCCTTATTGAGCAAAATCAGACAAAAGTGGGGGATAACCCAAAATGCCAATAGCTTGTATTAAAGTTATGTTTTTTTTTTTTCCAACTTAGCAAGCATAATTAGATTAGCTTATTGATATAGGAAATATTTTAGATGTTTGAGAGCAAAGTGGAATAATTAAGTCATTCAACTGTACCATAAATTTTAATTTTATGACCTAGAAGCAGTAATAGTTTTTATCTTAATGAAATTTAGCATATCACTTTTAAATGTAAAATAAATGGCTGAGTTCATTATTTTGCAAAATTAGGCAATGAGGAGTAGAGTGAATTAATTAACTATAGGGTGAATAACTGAAATTATTCAAATGTGAGTAATATATTTTTTTTTATTGTGTCAAAATGCTTAGAGTAATAAAATTTATTATTATAATTCTTTATTATAAAAAATACATAAGTATGGGAGATTATATGACAACTATAATTTTCTATATACATAATTTTGAACAGATCCTGTGTTTAGCTTCTCCTAACTAGGATCGATGAAGAAATTTTTCAATTCCCATGACATAAAACATATGTGAATAGTATGATTTCTTTATGGTAAATCTGCTAAAACTAGGTCTATAAAACAAGGAGAGTAAGGAAAACATTAATCAGGTCTACTAAATAATTTCATATGGATCCTAGTTTGGCCTTATTTTTTAACATTAAAGGGCAAAACAAAATGAAATCCCCCCCAAACATTAAACTATCATTATCTGAGGGAAAAACCTGTCAGGAGATATTCATTAAGTTACCCTGCAATCCATATGACCCACAATGAGATTGATTAAGATTAAGATTGATTTTTAAGTTAAAACATTTATGTTAGAAATTAGATGTAAATGAAGCATATAACACATTTACTCTTATAAAGCATCAGCTGTACTCCATTTAACTACCTTATAGTTAAATCATGCCTTATAGTTAGATCTTTCATTCCTGATTGGTAGCAGAGAATTTTTTTTTCTTTTTTTTTTATAAACTTTTATTTATTTATTACATAAATAAAATCTCTTAAATAAAAACATTTTGTAATTTGATTACAATGAAATTAAAAATGACATTCAATGTCAATCACATAAGGAGAGAAGGTGACCAATGGCACCACTCTCAAATTATTTACTGACTATGTCCTCAGGAGATCACGGGGCCATCTTCGTTTGAGTCGGCGGGGAGGGTTGTAGGGGTTGGAGTTGGAAGACATGGTCTGTACTAGTGATTAGGATGGTATGGCAGTTTACTGTGAAAAGGATGAAGCGGGAAGAAATAAGGTCTTGAACAAAAGGGATAATAAGATCGTAGTGAAGAGAGGAATTGGATACGTAATAGGGAGCATTTGCAATTATTCTCAGGGTTTTGGATTGACTGTATTCTTTGGATGTTGGAAGGCTTGGCTGCACCCCAGATTTCTACTCCGTAAATCCAGATTGGACGTAATAAGGTTTTGTAGAGCGTCAGTTTGTTTTCCATCATAAGATTGGATTTCTTATTCATGAGTCTGTATAGAAGTCCATATCATCGATTGAGTTGTCTTGTCTTTTAATTTTAGTATGTTCTCCCCATGTAAGTCGTGAGTAAAGAAGGAACCCAAGGTAACGATCAGAATTTAAATGTGGTAAAGGAATATTGTTAAATTTCACAATTTCAGGGAAGTCTTTCTTCCGCAGTTGGAAATTAACTTGAACACATTTTTCTTCATTGATTTTTATTCTCCATTGTATTGCCACACCATTGTATGATTTTTTCGATGTGATCTTGTAGGTTTAGAAGCAGTTTTAGGATCGGAATGGAAGGATAGGATAGCTTTGTCATTCGCAAATATAACTAAGAGGGTATTAGGATGGGTAGAGATGTCAGCATTTTTGGAACAATGCTCTTGAGCGGTGTTTTGCTATGATGAGCTTTTTAAACGAATCTGGGAGTGGTTTTTGGGACTCTGAAGAGTATTTGGTCAATTTTGGTTAGAGATTAGCCATATACATGCATTGCTGAACATTTTTGGTAAAGGAATGTACAGCTTCATCTAAATCATCTGAGGTTCTCAGAGAAATTCCGAGGTCAAGTGACTCTTCTATGAGAGTTCTAAACAAGGCCCAGTCGACTGGGCCATTAATGAGGGAGGGTCGTAATTGTTTTGGAATAGGAATCAGGGATAACGTTAGGAAAACTGGGTTGTAGTCAGAGGAGAGCTCGTTTAAGTTCGAAGCGAAATGATGAAGAGGAGAAAGGTTTTTGCAAATGAAGAATTCTAGGATATCAGGAAGGCGGTTCACATCAGAGGGCCAATAAGTGGAGAGGAAGGACTAATTGTGCTTAGGTTTTGGGATGATATGGCATTATACAGAGCAGGGCCAAGGGAGTTGGTCGTTCTCGATCCCCATTGCAAGTGTTTTGCATTATAGTCTATAGGCACTGGAAATGCAGACCCAGGTCTTTGAGGAAAGTGGAAAATTCTGGTGTGTTATTGGTTTATTTGGAGGGCAATACACTGCTGAAAGTGTGAGAGGGTGTGGAAATAGACACTGATGTTGATTGAAAGGACTCTGTGGAAGTGGAGGGTACAGGATTTCTTGATAAGAAGTGCAGTTCCACCATGAGCTCGTCCGTCAGGATGGTCTGTCCTATAAGTGTGGTAGCCAGCAATTTTTAGATTATTTTGTTTAGTTAGTCGTGTTTCTGTCAGTAATACTACGAGTCTATGTTTTTGTTATTGAGTACTAGTTTGAGTTCGTCAGTGCGTGTCCGAATGCCGTTAGCGTTCCATAGGAGGATAGTATGGGAATTCTTGGATTGGGGAATCATGGTGTGGAAGTTGGTAGGGTCATTTTGGTGACCAGGTTGGTCAGTAGAGATATGAGTGGTGTAATGAGGGAGTTAAGTTGTGAGAAGGAGTGAAATAAGGAGTGCAGATCATTTGATGTGGGCAGAGTCGGGACATTAAAGATAGTGGGTTGCTCCCTCCTGGATGGGGGATGAGGTTGTGGTTGTGGCTCGTCTTGTCGGGGTTGTTGCTGGGTTAATTGCGTGATTCGAGCATAGGACAGTCCTGGCTCGACAACTCTGGAGGGCAGAGGCACTACTTTCCAGACTTGAGTTGTAGTCTGTACTTGAGGAGTAGGCAGGGTCCGCTGTTTCAGCTCCTTGTAAACCTGACAGCCCTTGTAGTTGGCGGTGTGTTTACACAGTGCACAGGTAGCTGGGGTGTTTCGAGATTTTGGGCAATCTGTACTGATGTGAGCGCTTCCACATTTGACCCACCGTGGAGTGTGTTCACAGTATGCTTTTGCGTGCCCATACTCCTGGCACTTGTGGCACTGTACTATATCTTTATGAGGATGAGGTTTCTCAACTCTTATTCTAAAGCGGCAGAGGCAAGCTATAAATGTCTTGAATATTGGGTGTAGGCTCTCCACGAAGAACAGTGGGAGGGGTGTTTTTGAGGCAGAGATCTCCCCTTCCTGGGGTCTGGTTACTAACACATTTATGGCATTCCTGACACAAAATCCTAGATCAGTCAACTCCTCCTTGGTAAATTCTGGCGATGTGGTATAGATGTCGAATCACCACTCTTACAGCTCTCTCTTCTTTGGGCTGATATGTATGGTGTTTCGCATTCGTTTCCTTCAGATAATGTATAATTTTTCTGCAGGTGTCTGGGATGTCAGGGATTATTTTTGTGTCTTGTTGTCTATTGACACACGTATATCTGCCGAGCCCCACTTTCTCCTTCAACTGGGAACACATCAGTCTGAAGTCTTTGAGATTTCTCACAAATACAGGCAGAGGTCCTTCCACGTCCTGAGAACTTGGAAGGTGTTGTTTGTGGCAAATCTTGAAGATGTGCGCTCTTCCAAATGGCGCTCCGCAGAATCAGATGCCGGGGGGGGGGCGCTAGTAGAGGGATGGGAGGTTACCCCCTGTGATGTGCTGGGGTGGTTTGACAGTGCATTATTATTATTACGCTCCATGGAGGTTCTAGTCGCTGACCAGTGTCTCCTTTTGTCTTTTGGAGGTGTCATGGGTCTGCCCCTTTGCTTGCCTTTACCTCTGCTAGATATAACTTGATGGTAGTAATTACCTCCCAACATAAGGCGTTAATAGAGAGAAAGAAAAAAAAAAACTCTGAGCCTCGAACCGGGACATGGAGCTCGATAGCCCTGTGTTGAGACAGTAGCCTTAGTGAGGGAGAGGACAGAAAAGACAGACAAGTCTGAGCCCTGCCTGCCCGCTTGGGGCTGGCTATAGAATAAAACCTTTGTTTTTACTCACTGAATTGTCGGTGATGTCAGCGACGTTACTTCTCCAAACTTCACACACTTGTTAAGCGCACTTAGTTCTCGTTGTCTATTAATTTTCAGGGCATAACATTGCCTACAACCTATAAATAGTTTATGATAACTGGAAGCTACACAAACGTGATGTTCACTGTCCGGGGCTCACCGGTACTGTCAGCAGAGAACTATAAAACTTTCTTTTGGAGCTTCAGAGAAGTGTACTAATATAAAATGAAATGACCATATGATGGGCTCTGACATTATTCTACAGTATAGTTCTCTGAAGAAGTAGGTTAGCCGATGTATCATCATTGTATGAGAAAAATTACCAAATTGTAAAATAAATTATTCGGTAGATTAAAAAATAGTATGTTCACATCTTGCATTTATTAACATAAATTCAAAGAAGAGTTATTTCAGAAAATTTAAATAAGTAAATTCAAACTGTAAATGTAGTTATTTTATCCACATAGCCATAATTATACACATAAACTACATGATATTTAAATATTATTACTTTTTAGAGTTTTATATTCGCTAAACTTACTTCTCAGTAACTCTTAAGGTAAAAACATGGAATCAACTATAGTAGTGAGAAATTTAAAAAAAAATCTTTTAAAACATTTACATTATCTTCCTAGGATTAGCAGTCTTTGTAATCTCTTGAGTATCCTGATCAAATCTTAAATATCTCAAACAAAGTATGATATAGCTTAAACAAAAAAAAATTACTGCTTCCTTTGAATTATCCCTTCAGCTATTTTAAATTTTATTGAAATTTACATCAGATAATAAAAGCCCTTAATAGTTACAGATATATAAATTGNTTGCTATATATATATATTTTCAGACATTAAAAGTGCAAAAAAGGGTTCAGGAGACTTCAAATTTTAAAATTTATGATTTTTTTTTTCCTATTCATGCTAATAAATCTTTGCATGTAATACTTATGGTAATTTCTCTTTTTTTAAATGTAGTAAATAAAATAACATTTTAGCAAATATCTTTATTAAAATTTTCATATTCATATCAATAATGTGCATATTTTTAAGTAACAAGCCAAAACAATATATCACAACTTAACTATATAAAACAATAAATTATAAAGATACAACATTTACACAGGATTAAATTAATTAATGGAATGAAAATTAACAGAGTCAAGTTTATGTTCATGCTTTATGCTGAAGTTAAAAATACTTCTGATAGAATTTTTATAATTCAATTAAAAAGTTAAAAAGTATAAACTTAATTACATTTTTTTTAAATTAAAATCTTTAATAAGTTATCAATATATTATATTTTTATAAGACAGAAAAGTTTTACACTTCTGCTTTTTGCCTGAAAAAAATGAATGACAAAATTAATTAAAGGAAATAGTCACAATATAAACAATAAAGAAATCTTAGTTCAAAATATAAGTGCATTAAATCAATACTAAAAATTCATTTATAGAAGTTGCAGTAATATAATTATGTACCTCATATAATTTCCTGAAAAATATTGTAACCAAATATTTATAACAAATAAGATTACAGAAGTTGACTGCCCCTTACAAATAGAGCTCTAAAAATCTTTCTACTGGCTTACTAATGGCTTCAGTTAACCTCCACTACAAAGACTCAACTAAAACCAAAGACTAACAATTGCATAGAAATTTTAACTTTAGACAGGAATCTAGCTCAGATTTCATAAATGATTATGTATTTTTAATGTGAAAAACAAATATTTTTATTTTAATTTATCTTTCAACCACTTAGAATCATTGGGAGACAAATATCTCTAGGTAGCCATCCTATTTTAAACATCCACAGCACTGGGCAGGCTTTCATTCCTCTAGAAAGCCTATCACTTGTGTTTCAAGTTCATTGTTTTGTTTTTTTTAGTTTTTCTGTTTTTTGCTCATCTACTCCTGCTTATTGTTCATATTTTACTTTCTTTGTTGTTAATGTACTATAGACCATAGGAATTTATTCTTACCAAATTCAAATTTTGTATTCATATATTTTTAAAGAATTCTATATTTTAGTTAATACCAGTTGCATAGAACAGATATTAGTTTTTCCTCTAAATAGCATGTATTTCTTTTCTTTTTATAAAAATTCTTAAAGCGGGGAAATATAAAATGAAAATAATAAAACAGTATTAGGCAAATAAATTTTCCATATTTCAAAGGATAACATGTCTTAATAGGTGAGTGCTTTCAGAATGGAGGATCCTAATAAATAAATCAGGTCTAAACATGAGATAAAGACTCATTGAATCTCTAAGACAGATTGAGATAACTGAGCTCTGATCTGATCCTAAAAGCAGTCAGCATTAATAAATATTGTGTGAACTATGGAAAATGTATTCAACATCAGAGGAAACTTTGTGTTTACACTAAAAGAAATAATAATACAATACTGCTTAAAAAGTTTAATAAAAAAATAGAGCTTAAAAAGCTTAATTTAAAAAAAAAACAGTGCTTAAAAATAAAACAAGTACTTTCTTTTCTACTTTAATATTTTTTAAAATATTGAAGGTGCAGTTAGAGAAAGTACAACCAATCATTGAAATTTTCAATGTAATTTAGGTATAAAGTTCAATGAAATCTACTATTTATATAATGTAAAGTGATGTGAATATTTGTTGTCCTAATAAGAGCAATGGAAAACATACAACAATTCTCCTAACTGAATTTTCATCAATATTTATATAATTTAAAAACTTTACCTTTATCCACAACAGCTGGAGCAGGCTGGAGGAGGTCCAGGAGGAGGCAGAGAACCCAATCCACGAATATTACTTCCAGGCCTACCTGGTCCACCTCTATTCAAACAAAATATAATTAATTGATTATTTAAATAAATTAATCTCAATATGCAAATACATTTCAGAAAACTACTTACTTAGGATATCCACCACCACCACCTCCACCCCCACCTCCACCTCCTCCTCCTCCAGATCTCCACCCTCCACTATTTCTAAAATTGTTTCTTGGTGATTCACTTTCAATAGGCAGGATGGTCTGGAAACTAGATGACAAGAAAAATATGTATGATATTTTATGGAGTCATTCATTATTTTATTAATTTTTTAATAACAGTAGCATAAATTTTAATATATATTTTTATGTGAGCATATTCGCATGCACATTTATGATATTTTATATACCTTTAATACTATTATGATATTTTATTAAATTAGGACATGAGAATGAAGTACTACTTTGAATTCTATGACTAACAGTTCAGTACTGATTGTATGCTAAAATTTAGTTCATTACTTCCTTAATACAAAACCAATGGAGTCGAAAAAAATATATTGATTTTTGTGATCACATCTGAAACAAACTTTGGCTTTTCACATTTCAAGAACCTAACATTTTAATAAGTCCCATCTATTTGCCATCTGTAAGAAATTATAACACTCTAGACCATCATTAATAAGAATTGTATTGATTTGATTTTTTTTTTTTTTTTTTTAATGTAGTAATCATTTTGGTTTGCAAATATGTTGAATTCACTATTATCAAAGCCTTCAGGGTTATTCAAGCTTCCCTGATGTGATTGTTCTTTAGAATAAGGCACATTTCTATTGGTAGCTCCTCACTCTATGATCTAATAAGTTGCCTGGGAAAAAATAATATATATAAAAAAAAAAAAAAAAAGCAGTTTTGGTTTTTTATTTTCAACCGAAAACATATATTTCCTTAATTAAAACAAAATCATTAAATAGTTAATTTTACTTATAATAAAATCAATTTGTTCTCTATACTTTCTTCTAATTAGATTCTTAGTTTTAGAGCCATCAATTGAAAATGTTTTACAGTGAAAATGTCAGTATCTTTGAGGTCTAGTTTTGGTCTCAAAAGACACAGGATTCCAAAATTAAGCCTAAAAAACATATCTACATGTGTGTGTGTATGTATATATATATATATAATTTAGCTATTAATTTGTTCTCATAACCGACATTTAGAAATTTAATTTATTATCCCCAATCCTACCTACTAGACACAAAAAAATTATGGTCACTAAAATTTATATAAAACTATTAAATGTAAAATGAAATGCCAAGTTCGTTAATGAGTAAAATCGAACCAAAAAAAGTGGGGAATTCAGAATTTGTTTAGCTTATACAGCTCCTGGGTGATTGGCCTTTTGTTAAGCTAAAAAAAAAATTAAAGTACAGTTGGATTTCATTTGCTTAATGTGATATTTGAGTGCCTGATCATTTTGGACAGCCACTTTTTCAGCAAATTGAGAAAAGCAACTATTTATTATTTTCAATTTTAAAATAGGAAGAACGATTTAGCCAAAATATATGTATACTTTGTGCTTTCAGTTGACAGAAAAATAGGTCAAGCAGCTTTATATTATTGACAATGAAAATTAGGAAAAATATAAGACATTGCAGCTATTTTAATTATTTAATAGAAAATCAATAATTTACACATAAGATTATCAAGCAATAGTTTTTTAATGAAATAGGAAGAAAAATGATGAATAACACTACATAAAAGTTATTTAATTTCAGGCCTAGGCTATATTTTAATCATGAATTGTTTATATCTCAGTGTTTATAGGCTTACATCTGTGGGTCTGTGATTATAGTTTCTGAAGAGGGCTGTTATAGAGCCAAAAACATTTTTGCTTATATTGTGGAAGACAAAGGAAGGTATTGTTCTTATTAAGGAAGGATTTATGAATAATGTTTTTATTATGATATTTTATAGCTGAATAAGCATTGATTAGAAAATAGCTCATAGTAAATAACATTGTTTTGATTCCACCAAACACAGAGCATTGATTCCGACACTGAACTTGATTGCTAAATTTGAACTTTTTAAACATTGAATATGTAATTTGTATAGGGCATAATCACCGAAAACATTCAATGTGATTCTGTAGCAGTCTTATATCAGAAGGAAACAGAAGATCAAAGCTATTCACAAATATGTTGGTACAAAAGTTGACATGTTAAATGCCACCTAACACACAGTTGTAGAATGAAACTAACAGAGGCCTGAGCTTTAAATATTTAACAAATGTAAACTAAAACTAATGGTACAGCTGAGGGGGTAAGTTGGTATCAAAATTGACTGCTACCCCTTTTCATTAGTGAATTTCAATTTCATATTTATATACCTGGTACATTGAATGTTACCCTTTGTTAAGCATAGAATGAATTATTTAAATATTATATATGGAAATACTTACAAAGCAAAAATCATATTAACTATTCCCATAATAATTCCTAATATCTTGTCAATGCCCCATGGTTTCTCATTGTGCACAGTTCCATCTAAAGAAAAAAAAATTCAGTATAAATGATAGAAATGTAAATATTTCAAAAAAGACAAACTAAATACCTGAAACATTTTCTGCAAATAGCAATCTTTTTAGTAGTGTCTTCTCCCCCTTATTGTTAATAGAAAAAGATTAGAAAGGGGGACCCGACACCTGTTGTTAAGATAAAGTTTTTAAAAAAATAGAATTATCTGAAGTATCAAATATTCAAATGGCATGGCAAATGAAATGTTATTGCCATTGAATCTGAGTTTTATCACAGTTTTAAGCCTTTAATCTACCCCTGGGAAATAACTAGCTATTAGATTAGGAGATTGTGTCTACGATCGAATGTTTGGAAGTCTTACCGAGGAGATGGGAATGATATTCTCTTCGAAGAAAATAGAGGCTTAGTGGTAAGCCAGTATTACCAGCCATTATTAGCATTTTAATTAGGACCTCCTTAAAAAATTCCAAAATGAGGGGGGGGGATACAATGTATTCTTATATTTTAATGTTTAAAAGATAAGAATGTAATACTTATAAGATGAAGACTAAAGCAATTACAGCTGACTGTTGCTATATGGATAGATAAAATAAAACTTAGTACTCATGCCCAGGATAAATAACTACCTAAATGTACAGGAAGATAAACAAATAGAAAAAATAATTTAAATGGGACTCTAGACGAAATTCTATTGGATGACGATAAAGTCATCGACTCTGTAATGAACTTTCTGAAAGAGGGCAGGCTATTAAATCTTATCTAGATGCATTTTCAGTATGATTCTTTTCCATTCTCTCACTATTTTTTCTTTCTTATAAATTTCATAGTTTCGAAGCACAAATAAAATACTATGTCCATCCACATAATAACTATTCACATTAACAATTCATTATTCCTCACCATGACCTATTGTTAAGAAATTCTTCTTCTTAAAAATATCTTGCCGCTTCTAAAAATATCTCCCTGGCGTTAAAGACCAAAGGTTGACAAGCCATTAAAAAAAAAAATAGAATATAACTCATAAAAATCTAACATACAAAAAATATTAGTTTTGGAGGGCAATTGGTTGCCCTTTTGCTTAAGAATCAAAGAAAGGTATTGAGGGTGCATAGATGAGACTGGAGTTAGGCAGTTACATTGGGGAATGGGTTTCTTTGAGAATTTGCACTCTCTCATCTTGAGTTATAAATTTGAAGATGAATCAGAAAGTTGCTCAATAACTTAAACAAGCAAAATTTCATTAAATCATTTCAAATGACTATGAAATGCCTAGCCGTGGGTAATAAGGAATATGAATTAAAACAAAATGATTAGTGATGTGATAACTGAGTCTGTAATTTGGTCCATAGCTTGATGAGTATGAACAACCTCACAAATTTTCTATAAGATACATATATCCTAGACGCCAGCCATTTCAAAATCTAATCACTGTTGTGTTAAATAGATATTTACAATACTTAGAAGAAGTTGATGGTTAATAGGGCATCATGGTTACACACATGGAACCTTCTGAAATTGACAACAAATCTCAAGGTCAAAACTTTAATTTTGGAGATCAATAGTTTATATTCAAACAAAATAAAATAAAATTCATGTCTATAAAATCTATTAAAAGTACATAATAAAAAATGAAAGTAGTAGGGTAATAGGTATTAATTTATTGTAAGCATTAATAATTAGGGCAAATATAATGTTTGGTAAGACCAACAATTGTAAAAATTTCTATGTTAGCTAAAGGGTAGTGATGGGCATGCCATAATGTAAATACTTCCACTTAGAAAACATAAACAATATTTACAGAGCAAAATTATTAAATGCATTTAATTGGTACAGATTTTGTTATGACTAATTACAAAGTAATAAGACTTTAACAGACATAAAATAATTACCTCAAGAACAACACAGAAGGATTTTTAAAAAAATAAAACAATTTTTAAATAAGTACAGTCATATTTAAATAAATCATTAGTTATTTGAGAAATCATTCTAAATAGAATGGTTGACAGAGGTAAAGATACCAATAGACAAAATGTATATTCTTCGCGAATTCACTCGTCATTTAAATTAAAGTTATTCGATTTATAGAATAAACTAAATGCTATTATGCAAATTTCAGGTTTTAACTTTCACTAATGACTAATTTCAAATTACTAATGAATATCACTTTTACCTCTCGTTATATATACCATCTTATCTGAAACTGAAGCCCACTGAATGGAAATATTTGCAACTGCAATTTAATTTATAAAGAACTAAGCTGAAATTCAAAACGACAAAGAATTACGTGGTGCAATCAGGAAACTTCCCCAGGAAGGTTACAAAACAACTACAGCTGTTTCTTGTGATGGAAAGCTTATAAGTTTGACGGTGCTCTGTTTATTTGTTTTGTTTTTTTTTTTTGTTCAATTTCACTTTCATCGTCAACTTAAAGAATACTTGTCAACAGTAATAAAGAGAAGAAAATTACGTCATAATTAGCGATCATGGTGTTTAGTTGCTTACAATCTTCATTTAAATTAGTAGGTCCTTTTAGACTCACTAAGAAGATGAGAAATTTCAAGTCATTTTGCTGAGAATAATGAAAAACCATTCACTTGGAAAAGGGTCAAATCGTTTTGCCAAAATATATTTTACAAGGATTTCCTGAGGACTACAAAAACTTATGATACCTTGTGAGAAATGGCACATAGCAGTGGTACATCTTCTAGAAGACCTGACGGTTCTATTGCCTCCAGGGGATATGTTGAACAGGACTGGGAAGCAAAAGAAGCTCTCAGACAGCGGGAATTGGAAGAAGCTCGTGCAAGAGCTGCTCAAATGGAAAAAACTATGAGGTGGTGGTCTGACTGCACTGCTAATTGGAGGGAAAAGTGGAGCAAGGTAAAAAAAGTTCACTCTTAATATGATTTCTTATGTATTTATTGCCTATCACTCTGCTTTTATGGATTACTGTGTTATCTAGACCACCTTAAAAGTATTTTTTTGATAAGTTAATATATTATCTAACCCTTTATTAAAGTTTTAATTTTTTTTTTTTAATGAATGGGAAGACAAAAAGTATATATAAAACATCTTTAGGGTTGAACTCTTGTACTGACATCGAGGGAAATTTTTCATTTAATGTGGATTAAATTTCGTTTTCCATCTCACGAACAAAATTTTTGTTGAGGGATTTCCAATATTTAATATATTTGTTTAGTTTCTAATTTTTTTTATTAGTAAACCTAATTTATATTTTTTTCAAGTAATCTACTTGTTATTCTTGATTGCTGAAATTTAAACTAAAGATAATAAGAAAATTTTACATCACTGGTATTTTTTAATATGCCCTAAATTAGAAATTATAAAAGCATTTTCACTTTTAGAAAAATTTAAATAATTCAATTCTCCAATTACCATGAATTTTTTGTTGACCATTATGCAGAGGAATATTTTTGCATCCCTTTATAAACCAAGATCACAGGCTGAATTGAATTTTCATTAGACTAAGAATGAATGAATAATTGGTAAGACATAATCAGAGTTTTCAGAGAACTCTGAACAATTATATGCAATTCAAACTTGAAAACGTGTGTTAACTACAAATAAAGAACTTGGAAATTATGGAATAAATAAAAACACTTTTCCAATTTAAAAAAAAAAAAAAAATGAAGCAAAACTCCACATCCAAAACCAAGCAATAATTTAAATGATACATTAGTTTTTCTTAGCCTGCTCAGCTTACCATTAATTCCTGTGTTTTATTAGAGGTTGCTTTCACCAGGAATTACTTCTAATTAAAAATTCTACTTTTAAAACAAAACTCAAATATAAGAAACTGGTCCTTACCTGTCAATCTTTATTAACTGACTTCTGAGTCTAAATAAAATAAACTTCAATATATTTGGTGTATAATAAGAATTGGATAAAAGGTAATGAAAAAAAAAATTAAAAACATCCGCTCACTTGAAATTTTTGTGTCAAAATGAAAAAATAAAATAAAACTCTAATTACTTACAGAAGTATATTATTAGAGTTT
Source organism: Oncopeltus fasciatus (assembly GCA_000696205.2). Classification (NCBI taxonomy): domain Eukaryota; kingdom Metazoa; phylum Arthropoda; class Insecta; order Hemiptera; family Lygaeidae; genus Oncopeltus; species Oncopeltus fasciatus. The sequence continues at coordinate 77,244 of KZ808063.1, read as the reverse complement.
TATTTTAAGTGAAGTAGTTCACTAAATACAAGTTAAGTAGTGATAGGTTGTTACATTAACTTAAATATAGTCTTAAAGCAATCCTTTTGTTTATTTATTAAATGCTTGCTTAATGTTTCCCACTATATTATAATAGGGTATTATATAGAATGATAAATTCTCTGGCCATATTTTTCCAGTATCATCTTCAGAGTTAAAATAACAACATAAGTAATAAATTCTATTAGTTTCTATACTTTTATATTAGTGAGATTATTTTATTTCATACTGAGAACTCCTAAACTAAGCTCTCACTTTTTTTTTTTTTTGTTTGGAATCTTTTCTACTAAAATTTTCTCTATTAAGATTTATAGAAAAAAATATTTTTTCCTACAGGTTAGAAATGAAAGAAATAAAGCTAGAGATGAATCAAAACTATTAAGATCTAAACTGGATTCAGCCTTGAAGGATGCTGCAACTTACAAAAGAGAAAAGCAAGAGCTCGAATCTCATAACGAGCAGATGAGGAAAGAGCTGGAAAGAATCCATCTTCTTCTTTTGAAGCATGCTGGTCAGTGGGATAATCAGCTATTGGAAGCACTAGACACAGGTGAATCTGACACCCCAAGAGAAGGTATATTTAAAAATAAGTAAATAAAAAGTATGTATACATAAAAAAATATTTCAAAGAATTTTACATCTTTATTCTAAGATGATTTTAGTTGGGGTTCGGTCGAGGTAGATCCAAAAAAACACAAATAAAGAAATGAATTTTTTTTTAATGAAGGATTATCTGCCAACGTTTCGGCTTACATTGTAAGAGTAATGTAAAAATACATTTCTTTATTTGTGTTTTTTTGGATCTACCTCGACCGAACCCCAACTAAAATCATCTTAGAATAATATCTACGGTCAACAAACTCTCTTTTTTTACATCTTTATTTTAATTATTTTTTATTAAAGTTTAAATATTTTCGCACAAATATATAACCCTGTTTTATAAATATTAGCTGCTAAATTTAGAATTGGAATTATTATTCATGCTTAATTTTATGTCAAAATGTTTGATTCATTTTTATTTCACCTTTAGTATGATATGTTAAAGAGTTTCATATTGAGAAAAGGTATTTGTTTTATGAAAATTATATCTTTCTTAGAATATTAGTTACTATGTTCTCTACCAGGACTCGTTATAGGTCTGAAGGAGGAATGGCTTTTCTCAAGGTATGATAATAGATGACTGTTACTTTTTATTTATGAGATCTGTCAGTTTAAAGGTGGTAAACTCATATAAGGGAGTAAATCCTAATAGAAAAATCACAGATCCTCTAAGTTTGGAGCAGAACTGATCACCCTACTCTCTGAAAAACTGCCTGATGATTGTGTATCAGACTATGTATATAGGAGGGCAAATGGTAATTTTAGATCTGTATCACATATATCCAGTGCCAAAACTGTTATCTATTTCATAACATCAATACAACACCCAGCTTTTTTACCAGTTTTATTTTTAGTGATTTGCCATCCCCCCCCCCAAAAAAAAAAATTGCAGGTGAGTTCGGGATTAAAAAATGGAGTTAGGATCTTAGTGATATAATCAACCTGGAGTAGATTTTATGCGCCAAATACAATAAGATTTTCCCATTTGTAGAATGGGTTAAAACCTAGAAATTATTAATTAATGTTCTATATTGTCAGATAATCTTTAGAGTTTTGTAGTGTTTTCAAAAGATAAACCAAAAGATAAGGAATTTGAAACTAATTTGTTTGAAGTTAATTTTATATATATATACACATAATCATGTATCTCGCTAATTTCTAAATGCAGTGATTTGCTATTTTGCTCCTTGATTTTTACAAGAGCATCACAGCTTTGTTAATTGTTTACTTTATACAAAAAAAGCTTACATAAAGCTTGTGTTGCAAGTTGGTTAAATTGTAACAAAGAAAAGGAAAAGGTAGCAATGACATTATCTCTCAAAGTTCAACTTTTAGCTACCTACCCTATCCCTATGAATTATCAAACAGAAATAAAATTTATTTGAATTTATACTTTATTCTGAATGAAACCTCGTATTTAAATTTGGTTATTAAATATTGGAAAAATTAAAATTGGGAAAACTTGAGTTTTAAAACTAATTCAATTTTCGACTTAAAATAATTACTAATTCTGTCTAATTTTACTAAATAATAAACTGAATATATCTTTCTTGCTGAAATTTTATCTAATTTATTTCAGTACAGTAAATATGAATTGCTGTTTTTAGAGCATTGAAACATTTTGCTAGCCATCTACTATAACTGATTATATATTAACATTGAGTATGGACCTTTAAATTTTTAAATTCTGATCTTAATTTAAGTGATAATTATATATGTTTGATAACAAGTTTTGTTCAATGAAACTCAGTATATTTCTTAGTAACTGTGTTATAGAAGATGTCTGTGAATCAGTGCCTAGAAAAATGATTGGCATCAGTTGGCCCTGTATAATTTCAAATGACAATTTGTTTATTTCTGCAGGCAGACTAATCAACTGGAACACCAGTTAAATATCCAAAAAAGAAAATGGGGTTGTTTAAGACTCGTGCTTCGAAAGGAATACAGCAATATCTGTAAGACTGCCCTCACTTGGAACTCCCAAGGGAGGAGGCGAAGAGGAAGACCTTGTAAAATATCTTTAAAGATGCAAAAATGTAAAGAAGGCCTGGCTCAAGCTGCGGGTAATGGCAGGAGAAGTCCTATGCTCCCCATTCAGTAAAAGAAATCAGATGATAAAAAACTTTCAAGAATAAATTTTGTGTATAATTCAAGAATAAGTCGTGCAACTTAGTTAAATTTTTCTGGAACTTATTCACTATATTTGACTTTATTATTACTGATGAAGAAATTAAGACTTCCTAACTGGGCTGTAAAACAAATTTTAAATTTTGTCATACAATACAATCTGAAAATATTATATAATAAGCAATTAATGATATGGAACAGAATAAAAAAATCTATCCGTCCCAGCCAGGAATCGAACCTGGATCTCCTGCTATCCGGGCCGGCGTGCTAAGCCATTACACCACCAGGACGAGCTAGATACCTCATTAAATTCCCTCTACACTCGTCCTGGTGGTGTAATGGCTTAGCACGCCGGCCCGGATAGCAGGAGATCCAGGTTCGATTCCTGGCTGGGACGGATTGATTTTTTTATTTATTCTGTTCCCTCTCATTAATTGTTTAAAATTTATGTGAGATAATAAACCACAACCAAATAAATATTTTATTATGTAATAAGTAATTCCAATCCAAAAAAAATTAATTAATTCATCATATTGTTCCTATTAATTCATAGTAATCTACCAATAAAATATGTGCTACATTAATTACTGTTAAATGTATGATGTATAAGATATTATTTATTTATTGGACTTATATAAGTTTATTACTTATATAAGTCCTGTAAATATTTAATATTAATTCAATTATTATAAATATTAGTTAANNNTATAAATAATTTTATTTACTTGAGTATCTCAAATTTATGCCATTTCATGGGAATTTATTGGTCGAAAACTTTTCAGTGGACACTTCTGATGAAAGAGATGGGGAAAAAGATTCAGCTGTTGAAATAGGTAGTGGTGATGATGTAAGATTAGATTTGCCTAGTGACAGCAACAACCAAGATACTGAAGCCCTCTATCAAAAGATGTCAATGCTTCAATTAAGATTAGATGAAGCTACAAAAACCCTTCAAGCAGAAAGAGAGTAAGAATTTTGTTTTCCCTTATTTATGAGTGTGCAGTAATATATTAGTATCTTATTTAAAAAAAAAAAAATAAAAAAAAAAATAAAAAAACGACACTGATATATTGAATTTTAGCCAAGACTGTACTACACCAAGCCAGCTCCATAACTTGCTTTTCTTTTAGTTTCATGTGGAGATCTTTTATTTTTATTCATAAAACTTGGCTAATCTTGAGTTTTAAGTTTCTAATAGTGGAAGTTAGGTATTTGATGGATTAAAGAAAGTGAATTTTATGTTAAAACTTATTAAATGCCTCTGTGTATATATTCTTCTCACTTTATCAAGGATAATTACTTTTTAAGTAACTTGATCATGCCATAAATAATTTTATATAAAGACATGTAAATTAATTTTTGATGAATTTCCTTTGAATTCCCCTGCATCATTCACCAAAATTCCTTGATTTCATTATTAATTTAGTGCCTTAACTTATTTTATTATTGGTTTAAAAATCTATCTTTTGGCTTTTAGAATTTTTTTAGAAGAAGAATTGATAAATATTGAGAAAACCAAGATGAATTCCTTTATCTATAAAGTTTTAGTTACTCTTTCAGTTGCTGACTTGGTTTAGCACTGTTATTCAGTAAAATTAATTAAATTAATAATAATGTATCATTATATAATATTAGCCTTATTATATTAGTATTGGTATACTATTCGTTATATTATTATTTTAGTTTTTAATTAAGTATTAACACACCTATCTGTAAAATTGCTTAATAAACATAAGTAATTACTAACTAGTTGTACAAACATTGAGTTAGAAAGAGAGGGGACCTAATTGCCATTATTTGGTCATATTAGGTCGTTCAATATATTTTTAGGTGAAAACACAAGCTTCCTTTAGATTAGATGAACCTAATAATGCTACCATGAGATAATTTTTTATTAGCAAATTGTCTAAAAAAAATGAAATAATCTGTATTAGCCTCTCTCCTTTTCTTTCGTCATTTTTATTTTCAAACACACTCCCTTTCTGTGGATAGGGAAAACCATGTTCATTAAGTTTATTGACCTACTTCTGCATGATTAAAAATAAAACAAAACCTCTTTAGGCATCTTCCTTTAATTTTACAAATACCAGTTCTGGATTTATTTTTTATCCATTTAGAGAAAAAACCCAGTTAGATCGAAGAGCAGAGCGTGCTGAGGCTGAGGTTGCTGAATGGCGAGATCGCTGTGAAGAACTTAGAGCTTCCAGGCAGGATGCTGTCCGTGAGCTTCTTGACATGCAGGATCAATATAAGGATGCAGTCGCCCTTATACAGGCTGATCTTCTTGATGAAGCCACTTCCAGAGAAGGAATGGACAGGAGACTTGCAGAACTGAGGGCTCAGGTTAGTTATTATTAAAAAATAGTAATAAAATATGTTTTTTTTTTTTATTATTTTAATTCATGTATTAATTTCAAATAATTTTTCCTTCTGTTATGCCTTATTGTGTCGCATTAAATTGCTCCTAGTTTATAGCATTTTTAGTCCAATTAAACTAAATTACAATAAAATATGCAACAATCATCATTGACGTATTCAATTTGAATAACAATGTTATACTGTACAAAAACCTAACCTATAACTTGTAATAAGGGTAAAAGAAATTTTGACAATACAGTATCAGTTCAGCCTTTGAAGAGGATAAATGTGTAATTCTCCATGGTTAATCCCATGCTTAATCGCTTCTGGGCCTTGTCTTTCTGTCTGTTCAAGGAGTACCTACTTAATTCATTTATTGGGTTTAGGTGTTGAAATATTTTTTATAATTTTTATTTCTTAGATATTTTATTATTTCAGACTTATGCCTTTAAGTCTATTGGCTACAGATAACATAGAAATAGATCCCAAACCACCAGATCTGTCTGGTTCTTTAAAACTCTCTTTTAAATTTGACCTTTCTAAAGGGAAATTGTAAAAAATATACTTGGTAAGGTCTTTAGCTAAAAATCATGAAAATAAAACTTTCAAAGATTTTAGTCCATTTAAATTATCACGATTCATAATAAGTTACTGCCCTCAAAGAAACATTAAATTTTTAAAATCCAGTATCATATTATTTGAAGTAGCAATAGAAAAAGATAACATTAATCTAAAAAATATAAGATAATTATAAGAAATATAAGATTTGAAAATTATATCGTTGAATTTTCTCTACACTAAACTCTAAATTTTTCCAAAGAAATTATTACGACAAAGGTCTAATACGTCCCTGGTAAGTACTGTGGACAAGAACGACAGTACTCACCTGATAAGACAAAAAAAAATATATATATAAAAAAATGTTTGTTTACTTTTTAATATTTATTGATGTCAAAATAAAAATTAATGCGATTATAACTTTTTTTTATAATTTTAACTGATAACTATTATAATATAATAATAATAAGCAATCTATCTAATTCAATAAAAAACACCAACTAGAAATATGATCTTGCGAGATACGATGCCATTTAGTGGAACCTAAATGGCATCATATCTCACAAGCACGACTTGCTCAATGTTCTCAAGGACCATGAAATTCAGATCCAGATTGCTTGTATTCAAGAAACCCGACTGAAAGCCAGTAGCCAATTTAAATTAAATAGGTATTAAATTTTCCTGATTCCCATCAACACTCCTCTTCAAGCAGTAGCCATATGAGTTCTCACAGGTACTAGATTTACTGTGTGCTCCATCTACTTACCACCAAACAAACACTTTACAGAAGAACAACTGAATGACCTATTCTCACAACTCTCACTACCTGTTTACATACTAGGAGACTTCAATAGCCACAATACTATCTGGTACTCAGCTAACACTGACCACAAAGGCCATACAGTCGAGTCCTTCCTTAATTCTTCTCAACTTTGTTTCCTTAATGAAAACAATCCCTACTCAACTGTGCAGTGGTAACGGGCTGCAATCAATAATAGACCTCTCCTGATAAGCCCATCTCTACTCTCTTGAAGTCAAAGGCGGGTCACTGATGACCGCTATGGCTCTGACCACTACCCTACCATAATTAACGTGTCTGATAGACAATCCCCACAGGCCCAAATTAGGAGATGAAAACTCAAAGAAGTGGACTGTAACAGATTTGAAACTCAAAGAAGTGGGCTGGGACAGATATCAACAATTATCGTAACTCCCATAGACTTAGACAATGTGTATATTAATACAACTTTTTAACTTAACTTAAACTTTTTAAATGACTAAATTTTTTTAGTTTTCTAATAATATATATGTATTGAACGCCTCCTTCTCTAGCTAGAAAGACTTCAGGCTGAAAATGCTGCTGAGTGGGGTAAAAGAGAAAGACTGGAAACTGAGAAACTCACCCTAGAGCGTGACAATAAAAGACTAAGGGCAGAGGTGAAGGACATGCAGGAGAGACTGGAAAGAAGAAGCAGGCCTCAAACTGCTGCAGACACTGACCTCAGGCATCTCCAGCAAGAGCTCAGCGACAAAACTAAGGTTTATTCATTATTTCAAATTCTTTTAATCATACACGTAATAGCTGTATCTATTTATCTCAACTACCCTTTTATGATCTCTTTGTTACTGATGGCCTAGTATCTTTACTCACACTTATTATCTATAAATTATCTATCTATCTTAATATCTCTTTTTGTATTATTGTTGATCATACCATTGTAATTTTGCTCTTTCTTCTTTTATGGAGGGAAAGTATTTGGATAAAGAAAAAATATGATATCAAGATTACAATACTATTATCTACTTTACATTCATTTCAAAGTCAATTTAAGTTGTTTTCAAAGTGAATGAACTATGTATAAATTCAAATAAAAACTATGATCACAGTGAAATGACTTTTTCAGATTTATTGAATTGACAAATAATGTAAAATAAAATAAACTCATTTTCATTTTTTTATTTTGGAGTAGCGGTGTAGCCTATGATCAGTACACACCTGTATATAGCGCTCCGTCTTTCCAAAAATAATATACGAGTTGTAGGAAGAACTGAAATCTCAAACTCTACATACATTTTCAGTGAAGTGTCAGTGACATGTGAGTGCAATTTCAGCTCGAAGCATCACGTGGATCACCTCAAAACAGTGAGTAAAATGAACGATTTTTATAGCTGTTAAGGAGCACAGTCAACGACAGGGTACCTGTTCAGCCCCCACCTCCCCGCGCTAGGCTCTCATAGCCTCCCTTATCACTCTGCCTGCTGGGTAGGAGGCTCCGTATGAGACTCCTAACTCAGCGATACAGGTTTGTGACTCAGCCACTGTACTATTTTTTTTTTTCATTCATAATTAAATGGAAGTCAATCATTATCATCAGGTGATTACTAGCAGAGGAGAAAAAGGTAAGCGTCGTGGTGCACTCACGACCCCTCCTAAAGATAAGAGGCGGCATTCTGCCATTAGCTCTCCCTTGGAGAGAGACCAATTACAACCACGACCCAGCACCTCTCAAGGAGTGATCAACACACCCCCCGCCATCGAAATGACCGACAGGAATGAAAACCTTTCACCCTTTACTACAGTGAACCCTTTTCAGCCTCTTCAAAACATTACTGGAGAGGAGATGGATACCACTACCCAATGTATACCCCGAACACCTCCCATTTTTGTCAGAAGCGTACAAAATTTTCGACTAATGTGTATTCAGCTCGAGCGAGTCGGCCGCGGGAGATACACTTGTGTCAACAATACACTAAAATAATGTAAAATAGCCCAGACACTTACAGAGGTATAGTGAGCTATCTAAAAGAGTCAAACGCCCAGCATCATACTTACCAACTAAAGGAAGAGCGTGCAGTCAGGGTCGTCATCCATCACCTCCACCACTCGACCTCTCCTGATTATATCAAAGAGGAGCTCACTGAACTTGGCTTCCAGGTCAGAAATGCCATTAACATCATAACAAGCAGGCCTGGTAATGACAGTCATATAAAGACTCCATTGGCCTTGTTCTTTGTGGATCTTTTGCCCACAAGCAATATAGATGATATTTACAATATTACCTCATTTTGCCATTGCAGAATACGAGCCCCTCCCTCAAAGAGACATAGTTCAGTGTCACAAATGCCAGGAATATGGTCACACTAAAAGATGTATGAGTAAGGTGCCCGATGTGTCAAATGTGGAGGGACACATCTCACAGGGGACTGTCAGAAGTCTCGCAGTACACCTGCCGTCTGCGCCCTTTGCCAGAAAAACCATCCCGCCAATTATAAAGGCTGCCAGGTCTACAAAGATTTGAAGCAGTGGATCCAGCCCACCAGACAGCAGGACTCAGCACCTGTAGCTCGAATACCCCCACCACCCCCAACCAGAAAAGTGGACTCAGGTTATTCCTATGCAAATCCCTCTGGATTTCTACTCGCAGGATTCTGAATTATCATGCACCTTCTGCCCCCTTACGTCGAGAAGATGGTTCCTGGGCCTCTTCCGACAAAGACAAGGCCCAAATGTTTGCCCAGCATCTAAAGCAAACATTCACTTCTCATCTAGATCCCGATAACTTGTGTTGTTGTTGAACACTACCCTGTGAAAGAGGGTGTTCCACAGGGCAGTGTGCTTGGACCCACCCTTTTTATCCTTTATACTGCAGACATCCCTACTCATCCTAATACTCTTTTAGTCCTCTTTGCAGATGACAAAGCGATCCTCTCCTCCCACCCTGATTCCAAAACCGCTTCTAACATTTTACGAAACCACCTTGATGCTATTCAGTAGTGGTGCAGTAAATGGAGAATTAAAATAAATGAGTCCAAATGCGTACAAGTAAATTTTCAACTAAGAAAAGATTCTCCTGATAATGTTACATACAATAAATTCATTCTCTACTCAGCCCTGAAGAAGCCATCACATGATGTACGAAAGCTCGGCAACTATCAACAATTTGACACGGTCAAACCTGGAAGAAGAAACGTCTTTGTCCCAAGTCACCATCCTTGGACCACAGCTGCCATCTCAAAGAGAGCAGCTGCCATCTCTCGGAACTGCAGTAGGCTGACAGGTGTCTTCTCTGGAAACTTCACAGTGGGTAGTCTTCACGGTATCGTGTTAGTCATCAAGTGACTTGGCTAGTTGATTATCTAGAGCCTCTACCTTTAACTTATGACTACTAATTCACTTTGAATGGAATCTGCTTTTTTTCTGAAAACTATTCTCCATAGTATTAACCTATCTTCTAAAGCATTAGTTTTTCTGACATTTTGTCTTCCAAAAAGTCTAATAATGTATTCCCTGGGTCAGTAGAATTATCCAAAACCTTATTTTCTAAATAATTATGTTATTTTCTTGGGCAGTAGAGTTTTTTACAAACTTATTTTCTAACACAGTAAATTTATTTTCTAAAGTAACTGAATTTTCTGATTTTTTTTTATTTTCCAGGGTAGCAGAATTTTTAACAAACTTATTCTCTAACACAGTAAACATATTTTCTATAGAAACTGAATTATCTGATCATTTTTTTTTTCTTCTTAAAGTAGTGCAATATAATTTTCTGATAATTTATTTTCTAAAGCAGCTGAATTTTTAGACTATATGTTTTCTAAAGCAACCGAATCCTCTGATAATTAATTTTCTAACACAAAATAATTTCCTGATAATTTGTTTTCTAAAGCAACTGAATTTTCTGACAATTTATTTTCTAAAGTACTTAATTTAGTTAATTCTGTTTTTTAAAAAAAGTTTCAGGAACTTTGCCTGCATCTATTAGAGTTTGATGAAGGTGTTGTTGTAGGACTGATTTTGATCCAGAACTATTCAGATTTTCTCTAACTCTTTTTTAAATCAGTTACTTTTAGATCCTTTGGCCTAAAAGACATTTTATTCTACAAAATCGTAGCCCACAAAAGTCAAAAAATAACAACCATATACCTGAAACCACATTGTTTTGGGCTATGGGTTAATAATAAATTGAAGTTAATTTATTATAACAAATAAGTGCACCTACTAATTACAGATAGCAACCGAACCTACTGCCCTTACTTATTAATAAAAAAAATAGAAAAGATAAATTACAGCTAATTAACAAATATATAAAAATTAATTGAATGTGCTTATTTGCAAAGAGGCCTCAGAATACTTTTTTAAAATGTCTACTACTAATTACTGTAACTTAACTGTTACCTGCACTGCAAAAGCTATGACCAGCCGGATACTGAGATTAACTTAACACTGACTTGGGGATCGCTGGTGAGCCACTTTTATGACTGTAGACTATATGGAAGTTATATATATAATTTTATAACTTCAAGATGCGAGGAAGGCCTTGAAGAATCTAATAGCTATTTCTGGGTAACCCTAATTTCCTCTGCTGAAGTAAGGAAACAGGTGACATCCTTCAATTGGCCCCTTCCTGTACAGGTCTGGTCCCCTCATCGCATGCTTCCTTAGTATTTAACAATATAACATATTGATACTGTTTCTTCATTATTTTGTAGTGCTTCTGATAACCAACTTCAATATTGCAATTAAATAGGAATAGTGCGCTAGAGTAAATGTTCTTTATTTCTTAAAAACTCGAAAACTGTGGTCTGCTGAAGTTACCACAATTGGTAGTGTACAGTACAAGTACAATTACTCTGCTTTTAATCCTACAGTTCAGTATCTTGATCACTCAATGTAGTAAAGCCTTTAAGAACTTTTAAAAATTAGTTTGATAGAGTTTTTAACTAGATTTGATGACTTGTTGAAGCTTATATTTAGTTTTTTTTTCTGTACTGTGATATATGGACTGTTAAGCCATATCCTAAGTTTTTTATTTTAATAAGATTTGGGGACTTATATTTGAAAGTATTTTCTTGTTATTTCTGTACTATTATATATGGCCTTGTAAGTCTAGTCCTGATGGGGTTGTCCCATGTTGCCTGCTATTCATAATTTTCATAAATGATATGAGGAAAATTGTTCACAGAACTTGGAATATCCCCCTCTGCTTCAGTTTAGGCCTTAATTTGAGGTCCTTTTTCCAATTATGGGTATCTAAAGAAATAGATTACCTCAGTTTGAAAGAAGAAAGGATAAGGTGACAATAGACCTTCTGCTGTGATATGCAAAAGGCATAATATGCAGTGGGAATTTCACACAAGCCTTTGTTATCTTGACAATCCCCAGTATGAAAGGATATCTTCCTTGAGTCACTATATGTCATAAGTTGGGAATAATGTCAGTTTCCTAAGAGGAATAATACATCAACACATATCAATATCACCTGAACTAGCTATGATTCTTTTTAACCCCAAAATACTGACCAGGAAAAGCTGAGAGGTTTTATAAAGGAGAACTGGAAAACATTAGCTAACATTAAAAACAATTAAAACAATAGCTAATTCATTATGTCATGTCACATGACAAAAAATTGCAAACAACGGTGTTACCTTCTGATTGTGTTCCTCAATTCCATTTTGTATCTCCGGTGGAGGATTATTCCTAATTTTCATGATATTGAAACATTATAATAGTAATATATTTTATTTTTGTATACTCATTTTTTTATTTTAATTGTGTAATAACAAAATCATATTTCAATTTTATAGGAAATTGCTGATTTGAAGCACAGTCAAAATAAATTGAAGAAAACTCTTGCTGATAAGACAACAGAATTAGCCCATTGCACTCGTAGAGCAGAACAATATGAAAATGAAGTCAAGAGGCTTCGAGGGAGAGTGGAAGAACTCAAAAGAGAACTGGCAGTAGCTGAGGATGAAGTTGATTCAGCAACAAATAACATTAGGTTCGCTTAATGTATTATAACCACCTCCTAAAAAACAATCTGTATATTAATATAATTTTTATGTTCCTCAAAGTTTTCAAATTATATTTATGTGTGTGTGTATGCATGTGTCAGTGTATGTGTACGTGTGTGTGTCTGTAAGTTGAGTTTTTTCAGGTACTGTGGTAAGCATAAAATAAAACATAAATCATAGACTAAGTGGCAAAAACTCTACATCTAAAGATGACCAATTATGGCATCATTATTGAACTCAAGTACTTGTTTTTAAATTTTCACATACTTATGAATTTGTGTAAACTCCATAGCCACTGATGCATTTTTTTTTAAACTACCCCTTTAGTACAGTATAAGGATTTTTTCTTTGCTATAATATATGTATATTTCCTTCACAATACAATGAAGTGGATAACCCCTATTAGCCTTACCTCCGCATTCCTAGTAACCCTGCTAAGCCCCCCTTATTAGTAGTAACTTGTTGCTTACAGGGTTACTAGGAATGCAGAGTTCATCTTCTTAAATTATGGATGCATATTATCTTATATAATTAAAATTTTGCATTAATTTTTTCTTGAATGTGTTCTCAAAACATTAAGAATAAGCTAAAAACATTGAAAATAAGTTAAATTTTGTTCAATATAAACAATAAACTGAAAAGATTTGTCCATATAGCAGATATAAAAAATATAAGTTAATAGGAGCTTCAAAAACAATAAATAAAATTCTGTTTTCAGATTATTCTGATTCTCTGTTGATATAATATTATGCACATTTTTATTTTTTATAGAAAATTGCAAAGAACTAATGATGAACTTCAGGAACAAGTTGAAAGCTTGCAAGTACAGATAGAGCATCTACAAACCAGGTGATTTTTTTTTTTTCATATTAAATGTGAATGTTATAAATTTCATTTCCTTGTAAAATCAGATTATTGAAACTTTACTTGTTAAATGAAAATAAAATGGTTTTTCTTGAGAAAAAAAAAAAGGTGGGAATTAGATTATTTTCATAAATTAGCATGATATATTAGATATTATACTATTTTCGCATCATAAAAAAACTGAAGCCACAAGCACATCATGATAAGGTTATTGTTAAGGCATTAAAAAAATGAATTATAATATTAAGCGCTTTCGTCATAGTATTTTCTCGGTATTATTTATTAATATCACCATCCACATATCTAACTAAAAATCAAATCTTGTTAGAAATTATACATTTCTTTAATCAATTTGCACTTAGCTGTTGCCATGCACCATCTTTGAGTTGTTATTAAATACAGAAAACCAAACATGAATTCTTTTTGAAGCTAAAAAATTATCTCATTAAATAATATTTATGTATTTATGATTCAACTTTTCTTATTTATGTATTACTTTTTAAATGGTTTTACTTTCTTTATTGACCTGTATTTTTTCCTATTGTTCCGTCTATTTATTAAAGATTAATTAATGTAAAAGTCTTGACAAACTGACAGTCATTGTAATGTAATAGTATTCTTCAATTTTTTAGGATGTTCTGTATCTCTTTAACTGCTGAAAGGATAAATTATTATTATTATTATTTATATTATTATTACTAATTATTATTTCTAATAATTAGGGTTGAAATCCCTTATTATTAGTATTAATTTTCTGCACCTTGGTAGGCAATAACTTTTTTTTTACTTTATGAAAACATATACCCCATTTTGCTGTGTAACTTAAGAATCATTATGCAAGTTGCATAACCTATAGGCTGTAAAATTAAAAATAAAGAAAAAAAAAACATTTTAGTGATGATTTTTTACTTAAAATCAAATTTTAAGATGGCCTTTAAACCCTGAAACATTGATGAATAAAGTGAAAAATCTGTTGTTTTATAAGGGAAATTTGCTTGATATCTTTACCACAAAGTTATAATTCTGATTCATAAAAGAATATGGTCAAAGATGTATGGGAGTCATGAAATAATTGAATTTGTGCTAGATTTTCACAATTATTTTTGTTTTTGATTCCTTTTGATATTATGATATTACATGTTATTTTAACATTTTTTGTTGTTTTTTATAATTGGTCTCATATGCTCATTTTATTTTTTTATTTTTTTTTTTTGCTTTTCCTTTTGGATATGGTAATGTATGCAGTAGTGAACTACCTATAAAACTTAAACCTGAAGTTGAAATAGAAGCGAACACTGAACCCTCTGATGAATCTTAGCCAATAAAATTAAACATATTACAATGCATTACTAGGACACAAACAGAGTGAGATGTGTGAGGAAGTAATGAAATCAATTTTTTTTTACTTAGCAAATTTGTATTTTTTTCCAAATAGTATTATCCCCTTCAAAACAGTTCCCTTCGGCAGCCAAACACCTGTGGTGATAAAGTTTCCACTCTTGGTAGCACTGCTTAAAGACTTGAATAGGGCTCAGTTTTATGAATTTCTCCAGAGTTCCTTTTGAGACTTGTATCAATTGGATAAAAGGAAAAAGTCACAAGGGCTCAAATCAAGTGAAAAGTAATGAGAAACTACTGGGCCCAAAACATGTTTTTGAAGTCAAAAATTGCCTGATGGAAAAAGCCATGTGACACGAGTATTGACATAGCGAATAATCTACTTGTCTGCATATTTGGTGTCACATGAATGCCTTTTCCTGAGCTTTTCGATGACACCTTTGCAAAATACTTGATTGACAGTTTGGCCTGGAGAAACTTTGTTTTAGGATATTCAGCTATCCAGGATTCATCTCCTATCAACTCACAATTAAGAATTCCTTGTTATTGAATAGAACTGAATATTTATTTAGACATCTAATTATACATTTAAATTTGGATGCATCATTTAATACATATAATTTGTAAATTATTTACCTCTATCAGTAATACACCACTATTTCATCAAAAATATAAAATCCACCATACATTATACTCATACACATAATGTACACATTTTAATATATGATAATATATTAAAATGATAATTTTTCACAATATTCCATATCTCTTATTTAACATAACATACCCTAGTATACAACATGAATATGTGAAGGCATATTGATGAAGGCCATATATACATGATGAAGGCTATGTGTTATTCTTAAAATTTAATTTTGAAAATTTTTTTGTCGTAAAGTTCATTTTCAGTTAGTTTATTTTGAATTATATTTTGAAAAGCCATAAAAAAATTTCTACAGCTTGGAGTTTTTTCAGAAATATAATTTGACTCTTAACAAAGATGTCATTTATTTAACCCAAATTATTTTGTTTAACATAGTTATCATTTGATCTCTAGTTAGTTTTTGTACTTCAGAGTATCCATTTCCTATAACCGCTGAATACATGACACTTTAAGGGATAGTTAACATTTCTAATTACAGGGAATCAGATAAATAACTACCTCAGCCGGGAAACAAACCCGAGTCTCCCACTTTTTGTGTGTGGGGGGGGGGGGCGCTACCACTACACTACTGAGGGAGATGAGAATATTTCTGGTTCCCTACACCTCACTACGGGTCTGACCGACAAGTACGACAAATATATCGTACTCGGAGGAGCTAAAATTGCTAGCTATTTATTAGACTCTTGTTTGTCAAAGGGCCACTCCCTGACATTCAAATCATTACGATAATTAAAGTAATTCCACATTTCATTATTAATTTGAATTGTAGTTAGATTTTTTTCTGGCTCCCTGTACGATTCCCACCCTAGCCATAACCTAAATTGAACATTTCTTTTTCTTGTTTATTAAAAATTGAGGTTTTGCTCTTCTCATCAGGCTCGCATTACATACATCTACCCTTAGCTTTTTTAGGCTTTCATTTTTTCAGGTAGGATCCAGAATAGTTTAGTGAATATAATAATTTTGTCACTTTGTATTTTTTGCTTGCTCTTTAGGTTTTGTGATGAGTTTCTCCTTTATTGCCTTTAATAAGTTCCATTGTGATATTTTTGTTTTTGAAGAAAACATAAGTGAAATAATTTTGTCAAGTTATGTTTAGTTCTTTTAGTATAGTTTTCATATCAATAAACAAGACCAGCTTTTTCACCATAATCACAATAGCTAATTTTCTAGGGAGACATTCTTCATTTCATAAATATTATCCATCTAGTTTAAGCATGCTGATAGTGTTTCGCTGAAGAGAGATTCAAGTCCAATTTCCAAATTTATCCTATAATTCTGTGCACACTTAGACAAACAAAATAGGTTTGTTTTGTTTTTTACATTTTTATGAAATTTCTCTATTAACTCAGACCTTCTATATCCTCAGGCTTGTGTGGTGTTTTATCAACTCTTTTGATTTTACCTCCACATCATAAATCTTCTTTTTTTTTTCTAGGTTAATTGCTGGATTATCCATTAGTCATTTCCACATTATGTTCAGAGCAAATGTCACTAATTTTATAATTTAGTTAATTTGAATCTTAAATTCTGAGTTTTTAATACCTAGATATTTAAATTTATCAGAAATTTCTATAATCTCTTCACTTTGTTTAGACCATTTTTCTACTTAATGATTTATTTTCTCTTTGGCAAAGAAAATCATGTTTTTTAAATCTTCCAGATTATTCATTTAAATTTTATCCATGATTATTCATTAGTCCCACTTTATATTTGATTTATCATTTTTGTGGGGTCTACTTTTTTGGATCTACTTTCACCGAATCCCAACAAAAAAAAACATCTCATAATAATATCTATGGTAAAAAAATACTCTTTATTTGATTAATATCTTCAACATATTCTCAGTCTCCCAAAAATGATTTAGGTCATTAGAAAACTTTTGCTCTTGATAGAAATGTTCCCCATAGGCCCAGTTTAACGAAATTTGACTGCATATTTCTCTAAACTGTGTTAGTCCATTTTACTTTTTAAAATTATCTATTGGCTGATTAGAGTTATAACTCAAAATGTGAATGTGAAAGAAAAAAAACAAAAGGTCTGATTGTCCTGATTATTTGATCTGACTAATCCCTAGGACTAATAAAATGTGTCTTCCTATACTTTTTTATGATAATCTAAAAATCTTCCTTTTTTTTTTTTTTTTTTTTTTTTTTTTTTTTTTTTTTTTTTTTTTTTTTNCTTAATTTTTTTTTTTTTTTTCCTGGTTAATCTAATATTTCTGTGATTAGGGTTTTTTTTAGCTCCTTAGTCTCCTGCCACACTTTTTTATATGTTGTTTTATTTATAACATTTTCAAATCAAGAATATTTTCCTAATGCAAGTTTATAGTTATCATCTTGTTTTCAGTAAATATTGAACTAACATATTCAAAACACACAGGTTCAAAACTATAAATAATGTTACCAAGTTATTTCCAATTAATATTTTAATGGAAAATGAGAGTTCTAATTTCAGTAATAGTACATTTTAATTCAGCTACAAAAAAAAAGTTTCTATCCCAAGGTTTTGCCAAGATTCTTAGGTTTCTTTATTTTTTGGTTCATTAGACCATTAAAGAAACTTGTATCATTTTTTTTATTAAATTTTTCTTTCTTATTTTTAAAAATTGAAAAACAATTATATTTAAAATAACTGTTATGTATTTCTGAATATACATATTCAATATATACTTCAAGTAAATATTTAGCATTCATTTTACAACTGCTTACACTTTTGTCTTTTAATTAAAAAAAAAAATTGTATATAGAGTATATTTTGAGGTATTCCAAAACCTCCATGTTCTCTGTGAATCAGCATCTTTATTTTCATCGAATGTTACACATTCAAAACTACTAAAGAAATAAATGTAGTACTCACAATTATAGCATTTCCTTTTGAAAGAGTGAAAACTCTTATGACAATTAGATTGAATCTAATGACTAGCTTGGCAAAGTGGTGGTCATCTGTTAGACTGTACACAGTACAAAGTATATGTGTATAGTAAAGTAAAGCTGGCCTTGATGTCATGTGCATGGCCCTCTGGCTTAGTATGCTGCTTCTCACATTCTAAATGTTACCTTCTATATTTTAGGGTCAAGTAAGCACAGTTTATTTTTAATAGAAGGCTCTTGGAATGTTTCAAAATCTTTCCTTTTTGGAAATGTTTCAGGCAATCAAACTAGATATATTTGGTCAATTTAAACTATGATCAAGGAAAAAAAATTAAAAGTTTAATTTAATATTACAATTTAAAGAAAATGTGTGTATAATAAAGTGAATTTTATTTATCCCATATTTATTCTTTTCATTACACTGCTGCATACTCATGCGGTCCCTATTGTAAGCTGAAATGTTAGTAAGATGGAATAAAAATTCTTGTTACATTCCAAAAGCCCTTTTTTCACTAAATATGACAATTAATCCCCAATAAGATTCTCAGAGTTCACCAGCACGATAATCTTAATTTCATCCATTAAGTTTTAAGAAGTGTTTTAAAGTAATGGTTATTTTTAAATGCCATGAAAATTTAAATTTTATCTAAGTTTATTTAATAAATTTTGAAATACTTCTTTAAAATATTTATTCTTTTGTTATAATTCATTTGTTTACCTATATAACAATTATTGGGTGACTTCTATAGTGATTATATTATCTGTTATTTTTCTTTTCATAGAATGCGGAATTCTGTAGGAACACATAGAAGTCCAAGTATTCAAGAAGACGACCAGAGTGATGAAGATACTTACTGACATCATTACTTGTTATTTCATATGGTTCATCTGAAAATCCAAGTTAGCAATTCACTATTCCTTTTAGGAATACTTAACAGTGCTTGACACTAAAGAGATTGTGATATTTATTACTCCTTTGGTGAGGATTCTCACCAAAAATTATTCTCCTCTGGTTTCCCTCAAAGAAGCATTTTACCAAAGATAGATTATTTTATTTTATTTTTTATGTCCCTTAAGGGTTACTATATTGTGCAACCTGTTTAAATTTTATGCTATAAATAGCTGAAATATTACTCTGCATGTATATTCTTTTAATATAAGAAAAGCATATTATTAGATCTATCTATAATAATATTGAAAGCTTATGTGGCATTAGTATTTTACTTGAGAATCATATTTAATTTATTTAACCTGTGATGAAGATTATTAGTAAAGAAAATTATTGGTTTAAATTATTGTTAGTCTTTTACCTGAAAAAAACTTGTGGGGGGTAGTAATGACATTATTTTGGCAAATAAAATCGAGTTACTACTTTAATAGCATCATATCAAATTAACACAATATTCAGTTCATACATTACATAATACACTAAAAGCTACTTACATTTTTGTTTAATACTTTCAGTAATAAATCATCTCATTCTTTGTAAAAATACTTATTTTTGAAAAGAGCTGAACTTGTTTTTTGAGACAAACTAATATTTTATTTTATGGTCTCATCGGCCTATGTAGGACCATGAGACCACTACTTAAAAAAAAAAAAATTAAACACTTCCTTTTAAATAAAAAATGTACAGTTCAAATCAATTTCAAATGAATTCTAAAACACTATGTGGTTTTTAATTTAGGCAAAGTATCTAATAATTTTATTAAAAAGTTCATTTGTTTTTATTATAAAAAATCTCAAATCACATTCTTATTATGTTTAGTTTTTAATTGTATTTATGTTTCTAATTTATTAATTCAAGGGCGCTCAAAAATTATAAACTTAAAAAGTTTTTCTTTAAAGAAATAAAAAAATTGAAGAAACTTTATCTTTTATACAAGAAATGCAAAGAGAGCCAGAAAAAAAAAAATCTTACTACCTCAGCCGAAAATCCTACTTTCCTGGCAGGTATGCTGACCTCTACACCTCCGAGGCAGATTAGATAATTTCTCTAACTCCAAGTCTAAACCCCCAAGTAAGATGAATATATCTTCTTGTATTCGAAGGAGCTAACATTGTCAGCTATTTGTGAGACTGGCTCCCTTTGCACTTCTTGTACAAAATTTAATGTGGGATTACATACCACAATTAATTTAATTATTTATTATTTTATTTGGATTTTTAATCAGGAAAAAAATGAATAATAAGTGATAATTCTTTTACTTTTAAGTATATAACTTTTTTTTTTAATAGTTTCGAAATATTGTTTTGAAGTTTTCTAAATTGTTACACTTTCTTTGATATCTACAGAATCTTTTTTTTTTCTTTGCTTTTTGTAGATAAAGAAATTTAGAATTTGTGTTCGCACATGATATGTGCTTGGAAGAAAATGTTCAGTAGAATCATTATCTAACAATGAAAATTAAAAAAGAAAACTATGTTATGCTTTGAGTCATTTTCAAGTTCTTAAGTATAAAATCATTTATTTTCGTGCATTTTTCTGTACATCTTGTAATATACACTTATTTGTTATTAAGAAGTATACTTAATGTCTGTAGTTGTTGTTGTTGTTTATTGGGGATTTATGGTGCTCAACTGCTGAGGTTATCATTGCCCTCCATATTTTATGAATACAATATAGTTTAAGATGATCTATCGGCACAGGCCCCCATCTCGACTGTAGTGAACTTAATAATCACAATCCCTAGATGAAAGCCTAGCCTGGTCCACCTACTTTTAACCTAAATTTCTGTGTATTTTAACACATTAAGACAAGTCAGTTTTGTACCCCAACACTTTTCTTCACTAAATTTTTCATGTATCTTATTCTTTTCAGTGTGCTTCTTGGTTAAACTCTATACCACTAGACATTCTGTTATAATTCTTTGTTTGACTTTTCTCTGGTGCTAACAGAAGCTCAGTAAGAATACCTTTTCTTTTTGGTTTCCTTCATACTTGTAGTTACAGAATCCCATTTGCCCATCATGCTGGAGCTTTTATTCATTCAGCATTAGATTTGCCATGTTTCATTAAGATGAATTTAAACAAGAATACATTTTATAATTGTTGTTAAAAGCCTTTATAGGACAGTAAAGGGGAAAGTAGATTCTCAGCAGATGCTGAGGCTTGTTCTTGACTGACCAGTTAGGTGATGGGGGGACCCCCCCATAGAATGCACCCCGCATTCTATCTTTTCCGTTGAATTTTTAAATAACTTGGTTATTGTGGACCTTACATGAAATGAAATATAAAACCTATTTACAAGTAATATTTCCTTTTTGTTTTCCAAGCTTTTGTTTGTTGATTGATGTTTAATCTGAATAAGGTAGATCTAACCTCTGTTCAAATTTGATGGCTAAGAAAATCAATTTAGCCATTGGCATGATTGAATCATTATTTGACCATTTGACAATACTAAAATATAAATCATTCAAGAAATGTATAATAATTTATACAGGTGCTAAAATATTTAAATGTTAACACACATATACCAATTTTTCTTATTAAAATGTTGAAGTTAATGAGCTTCAAATCAGTAATCTGAATAATCCTTAAATCTCCATAAGAATTTTTTTAAAGTTAATCTAAAAAAAATGCATTTAATTTAGACTGAAAGGTATAACTTTTCTTCTAATGTTAATCTTTATTCTACTACAATCACTGAAGATATCTTTAAATAAATATATAGGTCCTCTCAAGGACCTGCACAAATGTAGGCCCTCAACCAGTATGACAATTTTTTTTTTTTTTTTTTTTTTTTTGTATATACAAAGAATTAAGTGTCTCTATGGACATCCTGACTGATGTATGTTTCACCTTCCTTGCAAAACATTATGCAGTGTGGGTTGTTTGGCATAAATGTTATGCGATTTTTAATGTGGCTTAAAGCCAACAATCATTAAGGATAATTAAATCAATTTAAGAATATTTTATTTATTTATTTAATGCATATTAACTGTGTATAGGCCATTGGTGCAGATTCTGTTTTATTTTGAAAATCATTATATTTATTAAAATATAGTACTTTAAAATAGGTATTTACTTCATAAGTGCTCATATCTTGTATGTGCTCCTTGATGTATAAAGAATATTTTTGGACAATTATTCTCTTTGTTAATTAGTTTAGTATAAATTAATTTTGTATCTTAATTATTTATTTTATTGTAATAGCTCACTCATACTAGTCTTACCTTGATGTTTGTATGTTATTTTATTATTTTTTGCACAGTCAATATACAGATAGAACCCTGTGTAAAGTTTTAATTTTCACCAGTTTTAATATTTAAAATTAAATTAACCTTTCTTTTATTAATATTTCTTTGTGAATATGTGCAATCGTTTATACTTTTTTTTTTTATATTTTAATTTTAACCTGCTAATTTGTATAAAAATTATTGCAGAGCATTAGTTTGTATTTTTTTTTACATTGAATTTTATTATTGTATATATTATAATCCATATTGCATACAATCTTTGTTGTTATTATTAATATTAACCTTGAAAAAACCAGTAAGTCTTTTTAATTTAATGTAGTTATTTTTTAAGATTGTTATTTTTAATATTTAGTTGACCACCATTCAATCTATGTATTTAAATTAATAAGATTGTAAATTATTAATTAGTGTAAAATAGTCCTAATTTTGTTCACGTAGGCTTCGTCGGTCGTCAGATGTATTTACCATTTCATCTTCCGGGTTGGACCGAGTCAAATTGTTCTTTTTTGCCGAGCTTTCGCACATCATGTGATGGCTTCTTCAGGGCTGAAAAGAGAATGAGAGTTGTAAAGAGAGATTTTTAAAAATCCAGATGGTATATATTTACCATGTTTTATACACCAGGTGGTGTATAATCCCGGCGCGGTCTTATCCTTGGGCGAAGTCTGCCTTCCCATTGGTTGAAACTGTGTTCTGGTGGCTGGTCTCTGGAGTAGTCAGGTAGCTGGTCACTGATTGGTTGGATCCTCTTGTCAATTAGCGCTGGTTTCCAGTTTTTGCTCAATCTGTATCCGTCTTCTCTGTTGATATTTTTCGGATTCTTGGTTATTTCGATGGCTTCTCTGATGGTTCGTCTATAGTAGTTGCTTTCCTGGGCCAGTATTGAGGCGTCTTCGAATTTGATGTGGTGGCAGGTGTTGGCGAAGTGTTCTGCTAGAGCTGACCTTTCTGTGCGTCCGTGTTTGACACATCGCAGACATCAAACACGGACGCACAGAAAGGTCAGCTCTAGCAGAACACTTCGCCAACACCTGCCACCACATCAAATTCGAAGACGCCTCAATACTGGCCCGGGAAAGCAACTACTATAGACGAACCATCAGAGAAGCCATCGAAATAACCAAGAATCCGAAAAATATCAACAGAGAAGACGGATACAGATTGAGCAAAAACTGGAAACCAGCGCTAATTGACAAGAGGATCCAACCAATCAGTGACCAGCTACCTGACTACTCCAGAGACCAGCCACCAGAACACAGTTTCAACCAATGGGAAGGCAGACTTCGCCCAAGGACAAGACCGCGCCGGGATTATACACCACCTGGTGTATAAAACATGGTAAATATATACCATCTGGATTTTTAAAAATCTCTCTTTACAACTCTCATTCTCTTTTCAGCCCTGAAGAAGCCATCACATGATGTGCGAAAGCTCGGCAAAAAAGAACAATTTGACTCGGTCCAACCCGGAAGATGAAATGGTAAATACAGTCCTAATTTTGCAAATAATTGTTTGACACCTCATTGAACTTTTTTTCACCTAAAATTTATATAAAGTTTAATAAAGCCCTGGTTCCTTCTTAGGAAATTATAGAAATTATAGAATTTATGCTTTATATTGTCCAAACATTTTTAAATGGCCGATTGCCTAAGCTTTTCAGTTTCTCACTCCTTAGCATCAAGTAAATGGAATTGGACTTTATGTCTCTTAGTGTTGCTCAATTTCCTTCTGTTGGAAAGTTCAGCTATTGTCTAAAAAAAATTAAAAATAACACTTATCCCTTTCCCCCCCAGTGCTCGCTTCTTATTAAGTTAATTGGTTGTCCAATGTGGATTCCTTTTGTGTGAAGGGGAGAAGAAAAAAACTGACTTTTGATAAGTCTGCATTTATAACATGTATAATTTTATGTAAATTGCCTACCACATTTTTTGTTCCTGTCAACCAAGATTGACATCATTTTTACAAAATAAGCTAGATCAAGTTAATACTAGAGTATAACGCATGTGTCAGCCCATATAAAGGTTAAGTGATTTTTAATGACCTTGATCATGGCTAACCATACAACTGAAATTTGTATTAAAAATAAATAAATAAATAAACTATACAAAATTATTATTTTAATGATCAGCTTATTGTTATTAATATAAAATTATAATTGAATAAAATAGATACTACCTCAGCCGGGAAA
>KZ808063.1:26081-47500 GCA_000696205.2 Oncopeltus fasciatus | reverse complement strand
GACCTTAGTATTTTAGAGGTATATATACGTATATATATATTTGAACAGACCATAGAGCTTGATTTTATAAATGAGTGCTAGTTAAAAAATTTATTCGATGCATCAGGCGCAATATTAAGTTTAGAGTAAGGGAACTCATACTTCTATTTGATATTCATCAGATCTTACTTAATCTGATATTCAGATATGGAAAGCTCAAATTCAAATATTCATTAATTAGGATGCTGAAGAATTTGCTTAGTTGGCACAGCTCTTGCTTTCTGGACTTTTTGTTTCTAGATTATGAATTATAAGATTATTTTAATCTCTTGCATGAAGTGGGTTATTGTCATTGGTTAGATAAACTTGGTTAACCTTACTTTTTAATTACTTAACATAAAACTTTAAATGCTTTTAAAATATGAATAAAATTAAAGCCTAAAGAGTATATTCACCTGCCCAGTTACACTGTTGGATAGAGTAACAAAGTTACTTCTGACTGGACTTGCTGGCCTGAAAGCTTCCAGAGCTCTAAAACCAGCTACTTTGACATTTCCTGACCCTGGGCCTATAACAACTGTTTGAGTCTGTGCTTGTCCAGTGCTTCCCGCTTCTGCCTTTGTTTTCTCACCTGCAACAGAAGATACCCTTCCTCTAAATCCTGGAGGCACTTTGAAGCCACCAGAACCTGGCACTTCACTTCCTGGCTCAAAAACATCGCCTGCTTTCACAGAATCTTGAATGATTGTTGTATCATGTTTCTTGTCTGAATGGACCACTACTTTTTGTGTCTGAGTTGTTTGAGATTCTGGACTTGCTGCACCTGATCGAGTAGCAATTGGTTCTTCCTCTTCTTCATCTTCATACTCTTCCTCATCATATTCTTCATCAGCGTCTTCTGGACTAAATTTTGGAACTGATTTAGGTATATCTTCATTTACTGCACGTTGAGTCGTTTGTAATGGTGGGGGCTGAGTAGAAGTTGTAGTTAATATTGCTGATAATTTTACAGGTTCCTTACCCACTACAGCTGTATAGTTTATTTTTTTGTGGATGTAGCTAGTATTAAATAATGGTGGAAGTGATTTTGATACACCAGATGATGCTTGTGCTGCTCCTTTATATGAGATGCCAAATCTGTAAGAACCTTCAATTTGGCTTTGGCTTTGCCCAGAAAAGCCACTACTCTGTGCCGAAGCAGTGCCTCCACCTTTGAATGGTGTATTTTGATTATCTGTTTTACCTTCATAAGGTATAAATCCTATTTGAGCTTGACTTTGTGTATGACCAGGTCCTGTAGACTGAGCATCAGCAAGACCCCCTGAAGTTCCAGTTTCTACTTGAGAATTAGTTGCAAAACTGTTTCCTGATGTCTGTCCTTGGGACATTGTAGCTCCTGTATCTTTAGCAACTTGAACTTGAGTTTGTGTTTTACTCTTACCTGCACGTCCTTGAGCAGTGCTTTTGGCACTTGTTTCACCTCCTTCAATTTGGCTTTGTGCTCCCTTATCAGCATCACTGGTTTGAGCTTGTGCAGAAAATGTTCCTGTGCCAGAATATGTTCCTGATACTTGGGCTTGGGCTAGTCCTACACCAACTTTTCCCTGAGATGAAGCTAGAGCTTTAGTTTCATTCCCTTCATAAAATACACTGCTTTGAGCTTGTGTATCACCCCCTTCTCCCCCTAAACCACTGTCAGCCACACAAGGTTCTCCGGGTAAGCCTCTGCAACTGTCTCTAGTTGTTTCATTGCCAGTTTTTACGATAGAGAACCCTTGTCTATCGTAAATACCACCTTGTTCAACTTCTGGCCTTGGTACCCCTGTATGACCCACAGCCCCCCTAATATCACCTGGTAGTCCAGTTCCAGTGTATCCTAGTGGTGTACCAACAGGTCTTACATCTCCAGGATAATCCCTAATTGTTTCCTCTGGTCTTCCAATGTATGTCCCTGTAGTATCCCTGCCTCTTCCTAGTCCTGTGTATACCTCCCCTGCTCTTTCAGGTACAGAATATACTCCAGTTCTATCTACTGGTCTACCTACTCCAGGATAAATTCCCGCTTCCACTCCTGGGATTCCAATTCTAGGGTACACCCCAGTTGAGTCTCCTGTTCTACCAGTACCAGAGTATATTCCAGTTTGTATCCCGGGTGTTTCAGCCCCTGAATATATCTCTGCATTGTCTCTTAGCCTAGTCTGGTAAGTTCCAGTTGTACTCCCTGGGACTCCATTTCCAGTATATACCCCTGTTGTTTGTCCTGGTCTTATGATTCCAGAATACACCTCAGGTGATTCCCCTAGCCTTATACCCCCTGGAAATTCTCCAGTTCGTTCGCCTGTTCGTGTGTTTTCGGGATAGACACCAGTTGTTTCTCCAGGTCTACCAGTTCCAGTATAAGTCTCACTTGCCATTCTTGGATTAGCAGGTCCAGGATAAAGACCTGTCATTTCTTTTGACCCCCCAGTTCCTAAGTACTCACTAGGTGTTTGTTGACCTCGAAATATTCCCAAACTAGATTTGTCTGATGGTTTCTCTCCTGAATATCCACTTATAGGTGCCTTTTCAGGGTAATTTTCAATCCCAGGTGTGACTTCTTGGCTTCCCACTGTTGGATATTGTCCAGCTGATGTTTGTTTTGAAAAAACTCCCTGCTTCTCACTTGTAGTATATTCTCCAGCAACAGGTTGAGTTAATAGCCCTGGTCCTTCAGATTTTCCTGTTTGTGGGTAACTTGTTGGTTTTATACCTGCTCCTAATTCTCCATTTATCTTTCCAAATGGTAACACTATACCACCTGGATAACCATTTACAAGTGTCTCTCCTGATGGTCCACCTGGTCTTCTAGCTCCATAATAGCCTAATCCTGTAGGTCTTCCTAGACTTCCAACTCCAGGGTAGCTGGTCACTGTATCTCCTGGTCTTCCAGATAAAATTCCACTTGTCGGGACTCCAGATGACTCAAAATAAGTGGACCTTCCATCTCCAGAATAACTGGAACCTGTTACAGGGTCTCTTTCTTTTACATCTCTGATTTTAGTATGACTAGGGTACAACGGATGATATATTGATGTAATTTGTCCTTTTCCAGTTGTTCTGTAATCTACATCAAAGGTAGTAGTCACTCCTCTTACTGGACAATTTTCGCAACCGTCACCACCAGGTCTTCTACTTCCTGGATGTCCATCTGGCCCTACTGCGGGTGGATATTCTCCAGGCCTTGTTACAGTTGGATATCCTCCTGGCCTTCCTCCTGGTATATATTCTCCTGGTCCAACTGCAGGTGGGCCCCCTGAGGGATATATTCCCGGTCTCCCTCCTGGCGGATATTCTCCTGGTCTCCCTCCTGTTGGGTATTCTCCAGGCCTCCCTCCTGATGGGAATTCTCCTGGTCTCCCTCCTGGCGGGTATTCTCCTGGTCTCCCACTTGGTGGGTATTCTCCCGGTCTTCCTCCTGGCGGGTATTCTCCAGGCCTCCCTCCTGTTGGGTATTCTCCAGGTCTCCCTCCGGGTGGGTATTCTCCCGGTCTTCCTCCTGGCGGGTATTCTCCCGGTCTCCCTCCTGATGGGTATTCTCCCGGTCTCCCACCTGGTGGGTATTCTCCAGGTCTTCCTCCTGGCGGGTATTCTCCTGGTCTCCCTCCTGGTGGGTATTCTCCTGGTCTCCCTCCTGGTGGGTATTCTCCCGGTCTTCCTCCTGGCGGGTATTCTCCCGGTCTCCCTCCTGATGGGTATTCTCCCGGTCTCCCACCTGGTGGGTATTCTCCAGGTCTTCCTCCTGGCGGGTATTCTCCTGGTCTCCCTCCTGGTGGGTATTCTCCTGGTCTCCCTCCTGGTGGGTATTCTCCCGGTCTTCCTCCTGGCGGGTATTCTCCAGGTCTTCCTCCTGGCGGGTATTCTCCTGGTCTCCCTCCTGGTGGGTATTCTCCTGGTCTCCCTCCTGGTGGGTATTCTCCCGGTCTTCCTCCTGGCGGGTATTCTCCAGGTCTTCCTCCTGGCGGGTATTCTCCTGGTCTCCCTCCTGGTGGGTATTCTCCTGGTCTCCCTCCTGGTGGGTATTCTCCCGGTCTTCCTCCTGGCGGGTATTCTCCAGGTCTTCCTCCTGGCGGGTATTCTCCTGGTCTCCCTCCTGGTGGGTATTCTCCTGGTCTCCCTCCTGGTGGGTATTCTCCCGGTCTTCCTCCTGGCGGGTATTCTCCAGGTCTTCCTCCTGGCGGGTATTCTCCTGGTCTCCCTCCTGGTGGGTATTCTCCTGGTCTCCCTCCTGGTGGGTATTCTCCCGGTCTTCCTCCTGGCGGGTATTCTCCAGGTCTTCCTCCTGGCGGGTATTCTCCTGGTCTCCCTCCTGGTGGGTATTCTCCTGGTCTCCCTCCTGGTGGGTATTCTCCCGGTCTTCCTCCTGGCGGGTATTCTCCAGGTCTCCCTTCTGTTGGGTATTCTCCAGGCCTCCCTCCAGGTGGGTATTCTCCCGGTCTCCCTCCGGGTGGGTATTCTCCCGGTCTTCCTCCTGGCGGGTATTCTCCTGGTCTTCCTCCTGGTGGGTATTCTCCCGGTCTCCCTCCTGGCGGGAATTCTCCTGGTCTCCCTCCTGGCGGGTATTCTCCTGGTCTCCCACCTGGTGGGTATTCTCCCGGTCTTCCTCCTGGCGGGTATTCTCCAGGCCTCCCTCCTGTTGGGTATTCTCCAGGTCTCCCTCCGGGTGGGTATTCTCCCGGTCTTCCTCCTGGCGGGTATTCTCCAGGCCTCCCTCCTGTTGGGTATTCTCCAGGTCTCCCACCGGGTGGGTATTCTCCCGGTCTTCCTCCTGGCGGGTATTCTCCCGGTCTCCCTCCTGGCGGGTATTCTCCTGGTCTTCCTCCTGGATGGTATTCTCCTGGTCTCCCTCCTGGCGGGTATTCTACTGGTTTCCCTCCTGGCGGGTATTCTCCTGGTCTTCCTCCAGTCGGACCAAGAGGAAACTCGCCTGGTCTTCTGTCTGGTGGATATACTCCTGGCCGGGCACCAGGTGGATATTCTCCAGGTCTAGTTCCTGGCGGGTATTCTCCTGGTCTCCCTCCTGGCGGGTATTCTCCTGGTCTTCCTCCAGTCGGGCCAAGAGGAAACTCGCCTGGTCTTCTGTCTGGTGGATATACTCCTGGCCGGGCACTAGGTGGATATTCTCCAGGTCTAGTTCCTGGAGGGTATTCTCCAGGTCTGGCACCTGGTGGGTATTCTCCAGGTCTAGTTGTTGGTGGGTATTCTCCTGGTCTCCCTCCTGGTGGGTATTCTCCCGGTCTTCCTCCTGGCGGGTATTCTCCCGGTCTCCCTCCTGATGGGTATTCTCCCGGTCTCCCACCTGGTGGGTATTCTCCAGGTCTTCCTCCTGGCGGGTATTCTCCTGGTCTCCCTCCTGGTGGGTATTCTCCTGGTCTCCCTCCTGGTGGGTATTCTCCTGGTCTCCCTCCTGGTGGGTATTCCCCTGGTCTCCCTCCTGGCCGGTATTCTCCAGGTCTCCCTCCTGTTGGGTATTCTCCTGGTCTTCCTCCAGTTGGG
This sequence comes from Oncopeltus fasciatus, assembly GCA_000696205.2. NCBI lineage: Eukaryota > Metazoa > Arthropoda > Insecta > Hemiptera > Lygaeidae > Oncopeltus > Oncopeltus fasciatus. The sequence goes on along the minus strand of KZ808063.1, from coordinate 41,989 downwards.
CCTACAGGAAATACACCTGGACTTTCACCTGGTCTTGTTCCTGAAGGATATTCCCCTGGCCTCGTTCCTGGTGGATATTCTCCTGGTCTTGTTCCTGGCGGGTATTCTCCTGGTCTTGCTTCTGTTGGATATTCTGGCTTTTTTCCTGGTGGATATTCTCCTGGTCTCACTCCTGGTGGATATTCTCCTGGTTTTGTTCCCGTTGGATATTCACCGGGTCTTCCAATTGGCGGATATCCTCCAGGTCTTGGACTTGGTGGATACTCACTTGGTCTTTCACCCCCGGGATAAAACACTGGTTGTTTTATTTCTCCTACTCCTGGAAAATCACCGGGCCGCCTTGAAGGGTATCTAGCTCCGTAACATTCTTCATCACAATCTCCACTTGATGATTGACTTTGTGCTTGCCCCATTCCAGAACCACCTTAAAAAATAAAAATTTCAGTAATTATAATAATTTCATTTCACTTATTTTAAAATATAATTATCTTTTTCATTAAAGTTTAAAAAAACAAAACTCATATTATTTCCTTCTTATAGTAATTATTGTTAGTATTTATGTCTATATCATTCTAATTTTTATTTTCAAGTCATATTCTGTTCAATGATTTATTAAAAAAATTTCTGGTTAATTTCATATTTTTGACTTTTCTATGCAGTATTTACTTCCCCTATTGTTCTGATATATAAAATATATATTTTATGATTTAGAATTTTATTCTTATGATATAAAAAAATATACTTTACTACCAATAAGCATTTTTAATAATACTAAATCAATTTCTAAAAACTGTATTTGTTATATAAATGCAAACTATAAGAATAATGAAAGTCTAAAAATAACAATCTTTTCATAATACTTTATATTTTTAGTAATATTTCTCATATTTATCTCATGTAATTATATTTGATAATAAATTATTTTATATTTGATTCTCACACATTGTTTAAAAGTGGACAGGTTATCATTTTGTCACACTAATTATGGACATCCCATATTGCTGACTTAAAATTATTTTTATGAATTTTCTAGTTATGTCCACTTAACATTTGTTGATCACAATGAAAAATGATTTAGGTTTAGATTAACCTGCCTTTCATTTGTAGGCTTAGGTGTATTTTATTTAAAGATGAACCAAATGAAATTTTTTTTTAGCTTTCTTGAACTATCCTATTACATGCTTAAATCACACACACACACACACACACACAGAGAGAGACAAACACACATACATACAAATATATATATACCATCCAGTCTACCAATTGGAAGATCTGGTGAATGTCTACTGGGAGCGAGACCAGGAGAATATTGACCAGGAGTGAGACAAGAAGAATATCCAGTGGGAGTGATCTTCGCTCAACTTATTTTTTATTGTATTTTTTTTTTTTTTTTTTTCAAATTCCGACTAACTACTGACAAATTACCAGAGCAAATTACCATCTCTCTCTCCATGCTGAATTTTCATTGACTGAAATACCTTTTTTTTTTTTTCATTCCCTTCTATTCTATTCTGTATTCACCTCCACACAAATATTTTGGAATCCTTGATCGTGACATAATATTAGCCTCACAATAAGCCCAGTATTGGATACCTATTTTTCTCCCTAAATTCTAAAATTTCTTCCCTTCTCAGGGACACATTAATCTCGATGCTCTATTTGACTTTAAGTTTATGTCATTAACCCTTCCCAAATTTTCTTTGGGCATCTCAGTTCTTGTTTCTATTCAGTGAACTCATAATTTAACTCAGATGTGTTATGCTAAAGCTATTATTTTTGTAAGAAACTTTGATTAATTAGCTTTTGAAATGATAGAACATGATCTTGAATCCTCTGATTGGGACCCTACTTTTAGTGATTGATTTCTCATAATAAAATCAAGCTATTTTGTCTATATAGACTCACACACAGACACACAATCTCACACAGAAGTGGGTGGGGTAGATATTTAAGAATGTAATTTCTAGTTTTGGTGGTGGTCCATCTTATTTTTATAATATAGAAAGCAAATTGGATATTTACTTTTCATTGAAAACCCTTAAAATAATTCATCGTAGGTCAAAATCCATGATGGATGAGAAAAAATGGAGAAAATTTAGGCGGAGAACAAAATTTATAACCATAATATCTTCATTGTTATTTGAGTTAAAAAAGTTTATAACTGTAAAATTTAATTTTCTAACAACTATATCGTATAGCATTTTTATGAGAAATGCTAGTTAGTAAACAATTAATGAGAGGGAATAGAATAAAAAATTTATCTGTCCCAGCCAGGACTCAAACTAGCTAGTTAGTAAAGAAATTTACAAATGTAACTAAGATAGTTTTCTTCCTCTATTCTTTATTCCCGATCATTCTAGAGCAAAACTTAGTGGTCATGCCTTTTATGCTCGTTGTTCTCTCAGGCTTGTAAATTAAATTTTGTCTTTTACTCTTATTTTTATCCATAGTTCAGAACCATCGGAAATCTGCTTAAATTATGCAGTCCCTCCATGGCATAGTATCTTTTTCCTCTTTTTAGCAAATTTCTAATAGAAAAAAATGTTAAGAGATCTTTTCCAAGTCAACTTAGAGAAGCTAAAAATATAGTGTGTTCAAAATTAAAATTATATGAATATACATTGAATTGCTATTTCATATATATATATATATTTATTTATTTATTTTTCTAGTTGCGTTATAGTGTCTATAAAGAAAAAAAAATTGTTATTTAAGCTTATTTTTGTAAATCCTTGAATGAGTGCCTTGGTAGCTGGTATTGGTTGAGGAGGAAGAGAGTTATAAAGAGTTAATAAATATTTTTAATATAAGCATTAGGAATAGGACATATATAAAATAAAATAATTAAAAAGAAGAAAAAATCAAATTATGGTAGTTACCTAATCTATCCATCCTTGATAAACTGTTTCTGTCAAACTTCTAGCATTTCCCCTCTGCCTCCTAGCTTTCCCCTGAACAGAAACAAGATGAAACGAGACACTGCAATAAGATGTCCTCCACAAACCAGAACGGGATACACAGGAAACTGTCTTTGTTTTCAAACATATAAAATAGAGTGTGCCTAAAAGGCTACTTCATGTTGGCACAAGCTTAACCTCACCGCTTCTCTTAAGCCCTTTTTGATATATTTATATTCTTCATCAATAACATTTTTTTACAATTTTGTCTATTCCTAAACTTTCTGCATTAACTCATCCTCTCTTTCTCTCTCTCCCTCACACACACACAAAAAGAAAAAATTGCAATAAGTAGTTGTTTTGTGTGTTCATATCACTCGTGATCCCACCTATTCTTAATTTCCTTTTTTTTTTTATGACTTACTTTGGTTTTGAATGTGTAGTATATTATGGTTTTTCTTTTGACCTAGAAAAATTAAGCGACTGAAGAACTGTTTTTTTTTTTTATTCATTTTGTTATTTTCAGAGACCACAGGCATTTTCTTGTAAAGAACTACTATACCAAGGTCTAATGGTTATATTTTTCATTTCATCGTCAATATTTTCTCTATATAAAGATTTGTCCTCTATCTAATTGTAAAATTCACTTAATAAGTTGATTTTCATTATTAAATATTAGTTTGTATCATTTTTTTTTTTTCAATTTTGATACCCCTTCATCATCGTGAATCATTACAATCACGGGATTCGAACCCGCAGCGTCAGGATTACGAGACCAAAATGCCCAAACCTTTATTTCTAATGTATTCGATACTTACTGACAGTGGCTCTGGATGAGTCAGGTGCAGCAACAGCTTCAGCAGTGCCGGTCCTCTCCTGGCCGGGCTCCTTGAAAGCTATGTACTGTGTCTGTGTCTGACCTCTGTAACGCTTGCGATTGGCCTCCCGCTTCCATCGGCCCCCACAGTCCAGCGCCACCTCCCAGCCCAATAGTAGATACAGCTGTAACAAAAAGAGCCTGCAGTCTCTAATGAGCTCTAGTTTACAGTTTTAGATTCGATCCAATCTTAACTATCGCAAGAATAGCTTTATGAAGTATTAGCCTTATCTACAGATGGTAAAAAATGTGTAGGGAATTCTCATTAAAAAATAAATAAAAGAAGACCGATAATTAAAAAAGACAAAGCATAAACTAATGATCATTTTGTTACGTGAAATATTTTCTTTCATCCCGGTGGGAATTTATATTTGTAACAGAGGATTCTCACCTCTCGATATTTAAATCAAGCATCTATCAGTGCACTTAAAAAGTAAAACAAAATAAAATAAAGATTTTTAAAAAATATGAAGTACCCCGGGATCATCACTTTTTTTCAATTTCCTCTAAAAACATTCATGAAATATTTACTTCCCAATCAAACTCCCAGAGCAAGCCAGATAGGAGAGCAATAGGTACAATCTTACTCTTAATTCTGTCAAGCTGGAGAAATTAGTCAGGGTTTCAGCCAGGATCAGAAAATAATACACTCCAAAATTGTGGGGTAATTATTTTAATATAGCCGACATTTTGGCTTAACTTGTAAGTCATCATCTCTGAGTCCATAGCTAAACTGAGATGTGACCATAAACCTCCCTCAGAGATCTCTCCAGAAAACTTTATTGCCCTGATGATGACTAACAACTTAAGTTGAAATGTCAGCAAAAATTAAATAATTACCTAACAATTTTATTTTTCTAATCCTGGCCAAAACCCTGACTATTTTTTCCATCATAAGACTCAACAGCCAACGAACCCCCAACCATGTTAATTCTGTTGAAATATATAATAATTATATTTGAAAATAAGAAAACTTTTTTACCTATCATTTATCCAGATGGATCCAATTTTGTTCTTATATTAAACAGTTTGATAGCTTAAATAAAATTTAAAATTAGATTAGAAACTTGTAGCTGTTAAAATAAGCTACTTGCTTAAAGCAGTCTTGAATCACTCCAAAAATAACTTAACAATTTAAATCTGTTTATTTTGCAGAATATTCCTTAATAATTCTTTATGAAATTTCCACAGGTAAATATCCCATAATGTTACTTGGCTTCTAATTACTATTTGTTATTGCATTTATAACTATAAACCATTCCTTATTCTTTCATGAAAAAAAGTAAATACTCCTATTAGGAGTCTTCAAATGACGAAAATTCATCTCATCGATACTTTTCAATTTCAAATATTATATGAATCTAATGTACTTTAGCAACACTTTGTAGATTAATTATAACAGACCTTAGTATTTTAGAGGGTTATAATAAAGGGTGCTTTATATCAGAATAAATATATGAAAAATTCCAAGCAAATATGCTAAATTAACATTTTACACAAATATGTAAGTTTATTTATTTCTTTTTAACAAACTCTGTGCTATAGACCCTATTCCTAAACCTTTGATATAATGATCGCTTCTCTCAGAATAGCAAACTTCGATAATTATTTTTATAATGTAATTATTATATAATATAACTAATATATTTGCTATACAGAGGTACATGCATGTATGAGTATGCATAACTTGAACTATTATTATTCTATAAGTTGTGTATTTTAAATTGTACTTTATACTTTAAATTGTACTTTGTGTGTGCGTGTGTGTGTGTTTGCGTGTGTGTGTGTGCGCGCGCGCGTGTGTGTGTGTGTGAGTGTGTGTGTTATATAATTCATATATACTAATTATAAACATTGAATGAGTTTGTTATAAGTGGAAATCTGTCATAAGGTTATTATTAGCATTACGAAAAAATATATAGAATTTGATAGGTATGTAATTTTATATCATTTTTATTGTATTAAACTAAAAAACAGAAAGCACAATTAGAAAGATATTTAAGAATGTAATTTTGTGTGTGGGTAAAGCCTCTTTTACTTTTAAAATAAAGAAACTTGATTCAGTATAAATGCTTTTATTTCATATGTTGTTCAAGGAATTCATTGTTTTTAAAATCATATTGTTATCTTGGTTTTTATTTAAGTTATAAAAAGTTTAAAGAAAATAATAGGTGCAAAATCTAATTTTCTACAAATGGAGAGTTTTGTATTTTTTCTTTTACCATAGGTATTATTATTAGATTATTTTTGTTGGGGTTCGGTCAAGGTAGGTCCAAAAAAAATACAAATTAAAAAAAAAGTGTATTTAAAAAAAAAATTATCTGCCTACGTTTCGGTTTACATTGTAAGCCATCTTCAGGGCTGTAGAAATTCAATGTCATGAGAATACAAAAATAGTTTACAATATTATAATACAGAATTGCCATAATGTAATGTGATATCAAAAGTATGAATGTAGAAAGCTATATAAAAGAATTTAAAACATGCAGACAACAACCTATTAAAAAAATTATTGAAAAAATTAAAACAGTAATTGACCACACCTACCTATCCTGAAGACGAGAGAGGACGTCCTATCCCTAAGTTCACATTTCCATGACTGAGAGGAAAATATAATTTTCGAGAAGGACACAGTGGGTGGTGGAAGGGTGGGAGGGAGGTAAGAGGCGGAAGGTACAAAGGGAAAGGGGACCTATAGACAAAGCCATTCAAATTATTGATAAACATTGGAATACAATCTGAGACCACACTACACTATCCCGGTCGACATATCTTGAGTCCCTTTCCCTATGTTGTATGTCCGGCTATCTCCTTTACCAAGGTAATTACTATAACCAGATTAATGGTCTGGCTATGGGAAATAACCTTGCTCCCGATATTTCAAACATCATCCTTAACGACCTCCTGGACTCTATCCTTCCACCCTTTCACAACTACATTTTCTTCCTTAAAAAATATGTTGACAACCTTTTCCTCATTCTCAATCCTGAAAAAATTCCCCAGATCCTTACTGCATTTAACTCATACCACCCTTGTCTCAAATTTACCATTGGAATGGAATCTGATTATCAACTCCCCTTCCTTAACACTCTTATTATCCGTAACACTAATGGCTCTATCTCCACTGACTGGTTCACCAAGCACATGAACTCAGGTCTTCTCCTCCATTTTAACTCATCTCACCCTTATGATCAAAAAATAAATGTGGCCAAAAACCTTATCTACAGATCACTCACACTCTCTGACAAGATATTCCATAGCAAAAATATTAAACCTATAACTGACATCCTCCTCTCCAATGGTTTTCCCATTCACACCATTAAAAAACTTGAAAAAAAATTCCTTGTTCCACACCTAATTGCCATGGTTCTTACATTGGACAAACAAAAAATCCCATTTCCCATAGAATTAATAATCATAAACATGACATAAAGAAGAAACTAATAAAAACTGCCCTCACTAAACATGTTTTTCATGAAAAACACACGTTTGACTCCGAGAGCATAACCATTCTTTCCATTGAACCCTATGAACACAAACGCCTTTTATCTGAAACCGTTCACATTAACTTGAAACACAATTCAGTTAACGACAGAACGGACAAGGAACAAATTTCTTCAACTTATTCAAGTATTTTCAACATTCTAAAAACCAATAACCCTCCTTCTAAATAAACCTCTCAAACATTTTTCCCAGTTCCAAAAGTTACTTTTTCCCAATAATACCCTTCCTTTTTTCCTTTTTAATGCCCCCATTTGAAACAGGCCGGTCTCCCTTTGTACCTTCCGCCTCCTACCTCCCCCTCCCACCCTTCCACCATCCACGGTGTCCTTCTCAAAAATTATATTTTCCTCTCAGTCATGGAAATGTGGACGTTTCCATATTGTTATTTTCTGATCGAGTATTAGTTTTCTTGACCTCAAACATACTAACCTTTTGTCCTCTTCCTGGCTTTAGATCTGATGTCGAAATTTCTATACATCTTCCACTTCCCTCATCTTTTATAACTTGATATATCTGAAAAAAAAAACAGTTTCTAGAGTCTTTATATATTATTGAAACCAGAAATAATAACCTTTGATGTAGTTTCGTATATTATTCAATTTTTGGATCAATATATTTTAGACAGAAGTAAATATGGGGTTCATACCAAATCTGCTGGGATCAGTTTCANGTATAGTATATATATATAAGAACAGGTGGGTAGGAAAGTACGGAGGACTTGAAAGTTAAAGGATCATAGAGGTAGGGAGGGGAAAGGGAAAATATGATTTGATAGAGGAACCAAGGAAATATTGCCTACAGAAAGAACGGGTATAACTATTCCAACTCGAAGTACAGTTTTGTAACATGTGTGTTCCTCGGAGAACCAAAGACAAACCTGATGAAACAGTTCAGAAGAAGCTTAAGCCTATCCTCTAGTTCTCTGGTGAGGCTCCCTTATACATCACAACCCTAGTCAAAATGGAGAAATATGAGTGAGGACACAAGGAAACTACGAATTTTACGAGGCAGGAAATGGCTAGGTGAAATTGTTGGAGAGAGCAGAAACAGCGGCGGAAAATCTGTGAAATATGAGGTTTCCATGAAAGGGTTTGGTCTAGGATAATTCCAAGAATTTTGACTGAGGAATGAAAGAAAATTGGACGCTGATTAATTGTGAGGGAAGGAATAGGAGGGAGTGGTTTAAGCAAGGATCTAGAACCAAAAACAATAGACTGATATTTTTTAAGATTCAGAGAAAGCTTGTTTTTCAAAGCCCAGGAACACATTGAATTTAGGTCTTCTTGAATTTTTTGAATGGCAGTTTTTAATTCTTCTGAAAGGAAGGACAGGTAAATTTGGGTATCATCTGTGTCAATTTGATAGGAACAGTGTCTAATTGAATGGTTGAAATCATTAATATAGGCAGAGGTGCAAGAGCCCTGCAGGTCCCCAGAGAAAGAGGGGATAGAAACTACTTGGGATCAGCCTGATAGAAATGAATGAAACCAAAGGAGAGAATTTTTAGAGAAAGAAAGGTATTTAAGTTTAAAAAGTAGATCGGAGTGAATAATCGTACCAAAGGCTTTTGTGAAATCAAGGAGAACAAGGATTGAGATTTTTTTAAATCAATTGCTGCTTGGATGTCAGAGGTTATTCTTAGGAGAGCAGTCTGGGTAGAGAAACCAGGGCGAAAACCGGATTGGAAAGAATCTAGGAGCTTTGCATTTTCCAAGAAAGAAGACATTTGTGTTGGAAAGATTTGGAACAGATCCAACTTTTCTAAGGGTTTTGCAAGGATAGGGAGAACAGATATGGGACGGAAATCATTGAAGGAAGGGGAATTGGGAATTTTGTTTAACTATTGCTTGTTTCCAATTAGGAAAGTCTGAGTTCTGGAGGGAAAAGTTGTGTTTCTGTAGGAGAATAGGAAAGATACTGTGAAGGGTAGCTTTGAGGAGTTTTGGAGGAATGCAATTGCAGCCAACTGCATTTGTTTTTATTTTTGATATCACTGCTAAAAGATCTTCAAGAGTAATGTCGGAGAAGAAGAAATTGTTTGGGATAAAATCAGAGCGGCTTGGTAAGGAAATACAAAGAGGAAAACTCTGGGACAGCGAGAAGGAAGTAAAATAAGAGTTGAAGTCATCGGGAGACTCAGGGAAATGAATATTGAGAGAGGGTTTGCATAAGGAAAGGCTTTTTAGGATGTTCCACTTGGACTTAGGGTCGGGAGCAGAGGAAAACGCCTTATGGAAGTAAAGCCAGCGTGCCTTCCGGTTCCGGAGACGTTTGTAGACCGCATAATCCTCATCAGGTCATATGATCATAGGATCATAATCAGCAATCAAGGTCTGCTTCAAGATTCTCAAAGGTAAGTTTTTCAAACTTATGGAAGGATACTGATCTTGGTTGAAAGGTAGGAGTATACATATTATGGTATATGATGATTAAATTATGCTAAGAAAGAAATGAGGTAGGATGCTGTGAAAAAGATAAAATATTATTTTGTGAGTCTTTAATATATAGGTCCAGCAAGTGTCAACAGTTCGTGTGTGATGGGTGGGTTCAAAGGAAATAATGAAAAGGTTAAGGGAGTTGAACAGGTTCTCAAGATACAACTTGTTGGGAGAAAGGGAAAGAAAGTTTGAATTGAAATCGCCAGAGATAATTATATTAGGATAAAAAGGAACAAAATCATGATTGGGTTTTCTCTAGCGATCTATCAAAAGGAACATTAGGAGGATGTAAACCACAGTATAAAGGAGGGAATTAGAGCCATGAGAGATTTCAGTAAAAAGGAATTCTACATGAGGGATGGGAGAGGAGGAGGAGGAGGTTGCTAGAATATGAACTTTCAAACTCTTGTTTACATAAAGCCCAACCCCGCCACCTGTTCGGTCAGCGCAGTCGTGGCGGAAGAATGTATGATTAGGTAGGAATATGGCTGAAGAGGGAATAGAGAAATTCGTCGAAGTGAGCAGAAAGGGATTGGGCATAGACGTGATAGGATGTTAGTACATTAGTCATTATGGATAACTTTGAAGACGTAAAGGAGGGGGGAAAGGACATGATTGCTACCAGAACTGAGTAAAACTTTAACAGATAACGATTAAAGTAAACCTTCTCGAAGAATAAAAACATAAAATAATATTTAAAAAAAATAATGGATAAATAAATAACACACAATTACTGATGAAAAACAAAACTTACTTAGGAGAAAAAAAGAAATAATAATTAACAGCATTACTGACAGGTTAAATAAAACATAGAAAATACTACATAGTTATAGGTTATGTAGAGAAAGGAAATTCGTCCAATACACAAAGGCCCACGTGTATTAAATACCTTTTAATGCCATAAATACCTTTTATGGTAGATTTAGGGGCGTAGTACGTTTCCCTACGTAAAGAACAGGACAGAAATTGCATTGAAGCAGGTATACACAATTTTAGAATGTGCATGTTGATGAGAATTGGGCCTTGACACTAGAGAACATGTTGCCAGTTTTTACAATCGTGCAGGATAGGCATCTGCTAGCAATACAAGTAAATTTTTGGCAGTTTGTGAGGATTTTAACAGACAGTTTTTTGGTTTTTTTTGTTTTTTTATCAGTATATCTTGAAGTGTGGGGCGTTACTGTAAGTAATGCCAGGTTTTTGTTGTAGTAGGGAGCTGGTGGAAGGATTATTCTGAATAATATTGAGGGCTTCGTGTGTCTTGATCTTGATACCTTCTACCTCAGGGATATATCCAATAACTAGGTTAGGAGTTTGAGCAATAGGAGATTTAGGTTTAAGATGGAAGGTTCGGTTTGAAGGATTTTCTATGAAGTAGTTGGGATAAATAATCCGTTTGAAGAGATTCTTTTAGTGATCCTAAGTAATTCCATTATGTTTCTTAAGATTTAGAGATGCAGTGACCCCGAGAGAGAGAGAGAGAGAGAGAGTAAGGTAAGGAGCTATTGGTGTGTGGAGGTTAGGAGCTAGAATAATGTAAATACTTCTGTTTGTTAGTGGGATTGATGTGAACATTCAGTGACGAAGTGGTTGTCTACTAGTTTTATACCAACATCCAAAAAAGTGGCTTCGTCTTTAGTTATATGCTATGTGAATTTTATGGAAAACGCCTTATTCAGGTCATCTTGAAATGTGGATAGAGATTCCTATACGTGGATCCAAATCATTAAAATAGGAAAATCTTTTCCAGACGAGGGGTTTTAAAGGGCGGGAGGTCAGGAACATTTTTCACCTACACACGGAAGGGCCATTTTAGTACCCATGGTAATTTAACAGTTGTGGAATAATTTCGACGTTTTTTATTCGATTTTCGGATTCTTAGAGCTTTAAAAATGTACAACTTCCTGTTTTGATCTGGGAGGGAGGGATTATTATATTTTCATATTTCTCTTCGATTATAATATTTATATTTTATTAAAAATTAATTATAAATTAAAATATACTATTTGAAGCAGTTTAGTTTACATTAATATAAAATAAACTATTTTAATCTAACTGAAATCAAAACTTTTATCTCCATGCTTCAATAATTTAGTATTTTATCATTCGAATTAAAAATACATCATTTGTCCGTATGCCGTACTTCGAACTGACTGAACCCAATTTAATTGAATTTGGGTTTTTTCATTCCGTAGTAGATTCTAATTTTCTTTGAACTAGAAACAAAGGAGTTTAAGATGGTTCAATTCACGATAAAACAAACTACTCTAGAACCTCAATTGAACACTGGTCGGTTCCCCTAACATGTAATATCTCGGAAAACTAGCCTAGCGTTGCATAAGCGAGCATTAACCTGCATAAAAACAAAGCTTATCTGCAAGTGATTGTAAACAGAACGACTAACTCGCCAAACGGACTATTAGCATCCGTCGTGTAATTAAAATTGTCGAAAATCAACTCTAATAAGACTGGCTAGCAGAATTTTTTAATATCTGCAGTTCTGTTCACATTTTAATGGTGCCAAAAATCTTAAAATTTGGGGCGAATAAAAATAAATAAAACACAACCCGCAACACGTTTATTAATGAAATTCGTTCCTTGGCATAAAATTTTTATAATCAGAGATCACATCCCTATAGGAATCTTTATTTTAGGAACATATTAAAAAAAGCCTAATGTGTTTGTCAAAATGACACCTACTCCAGGTCGAGAGATGAGACCATTTAGCTGCTAGAGCAATTTAAATCCTTCATCTCCCAATTTAACCATTTAAGGGGGTAGCTCAGAGGATTCATTTGAGTCTGGCAATCCTGACGCTGTGGGTTCAAATTTCACCCAGGGTGAGCTTTTATCTATAAATAAAAGCTTGCCCAGATCATGTATGTTTAGAATGGGATGGAAACCTGTAGATAGCCCTTCCCTCAATGACTAAGGAAAGATAAAAAACGGCCTCCAACATATGATCCATCTTTCGACTGGAGATTTCTTATCTAAGGATTAAATCCCTGCGGAAAATTACAGTTCCTTCAATATTAGCTGGGGTCGAAAGCAAGACGGATCAGCTGCAATAAGAAAAATTCCAGATCGCATAAGTGAATGCTTGCATGAGTGTGCACTAGACACCACACTAGAGATATCTGAGGTCTGCGGAACCGCAGAATGGTTTAAGATTCTTTGGGTCTATAAAGCCAACAGAACATAATACCTAATTGCTAACAGTATATAAAGGCTTTCAAAATACAAAAATACCTCCTCTATGTTTAATAACAACTCTAATAATCCTTATTAGAGGTTGTTTTTTTTTTTTTTGGGGGGGGGGGGTTCGGTCGAGGTTGATAAAAAAATGTGCATTTTTTTAAAAATTATACATTAAATTTAATACATTTTAATTAATCTAATAATCCTTATTTTGTAGGGAAAAAATAGTTATTTTAATTTTAATTAAATGTCGCAAGTCGATAGATGCAAATAATTAGAACTTGAGAGTTCCTTTAAATTGAAAAACCTTCATTTATCCAATTAAGAGATAATTGATCATACTCATATGAAATGTTGGATCGGATAAAGCCTAAATCACAAGTTACAAAAAAATCGGTCTATCCGTTTTCGGAAAACAAAACAAAACAAAAAAAAAATTTGTGCAGCTTACGGCGATAGGAATTTTTTTATTTATTCGATTTCCGAATATTTAAAAAATTTAAACGTCATATTAAAAAATATGATGCTATTCAGTTAGTTATGCCTAACTAACATAGCAAAAGTAAGGTATAAATAAAAAGTAGGATAAGGATTTTAATTAAAAAAGGTTACAGAGGCTTTAAAAGAATATCATATAATGGAAAAGGTAAAAAAACCCGTTTTTGCAAAAAATTACAGTGGTTTATTTTTCAGGAAAATTAAAATAAAAAATGACGTTCTTCAGATTTATGCACACAAAACTATCATCAGAGCTAGTATGCACATCCCTTATAAAATTATATTGGAAAACGCATATTGTGTCTTTTTTGAGTATACAAAAAAAATTATTAAAATAAATTTAGTTTTTCCATTTGTCATATTCATGGTTGACAGTATGCTTCCTAGAAAGATATTTTTGCTATGTTATGTCGCTTTGGGGGGCGGGGGGGGGGGTGCTTTTAGATATAACTGCTGGTGCAAAGAGAGTCCAGTAATTTTTAAACGAAGAAAAGAGAAAAGTCAAATCTCTAAAATCGATCCATTCGAGATCAAATTAATAAAAAACATTAGGGCATCACCAGCTTCATCAAAAATGCGTCCTTAACGTAGGTTCTTCAGTTTAAGATAATAAAAAATGTCTCCGCACTGTATTTATGTTTGAAATCTGGTTGTCATACAAAAGATACCTCTCTCCAATGTTGTGGGCCAATGTTCGAATAGACACGAAATTTTTTTTTTTTTTTTTTTTCATTGAATAGCTTTTTAATCATTTAAGCTGCGAAAATAATGAAATAGTAGACCATTAAGTTTAATATAAGGAATTCTATCCTTAAAATCCTCACTTCGAGTAGCTAAATCTAATTTAGTAATTAATCATTAAACTGAAGTATATTGAGTTTTACTTCGCTTATAAATATAATGCCAGCGATTCCACAAAAAATAGCTAAAATTAATGCTAATCACTGGATTAACGGCTTTTTTTTTTCTCATTAATGGTCTCATTGTTTATTTTTAAATTTTAATACTAAATGCCAAATACCGATGAAAAGAAGGAGAAAAAAACCACATTTCTATAACTAAATATATAGTTATAAATTTTGAGAACCATAATTTTTTAATCTTGTAGGAAAAATATCGAGAAAAAAAATTCCAAAGTTCCAAATGAACAATCAAAATAGCAACATTTTATCGGAATTTTCCAAAAATTTAAATTGCTTTAAATTCCAGTACGATTATGATATTGTGTCAGGTGTTGTCTTCATATTTTTCCGTGAGGATGATATTTGAGAAGCATTTTTATAAAACCAAACTGATTGGCGAAACAATACAAATGGTCCATCACCTGTTAAGTATTGGGATTTAATTAAAATTAATTTTTTTTTTTTTCTAAAGTTGATTTTAGTCTGTATAAATATTTTTTATTTTGTATATTTAGTTCTGTTGTAGTTCTCAAGATGGGGTTGGAATGAGCTAGAAATTTTTATATATGTCATATTTTAAATTAAATATGAAGATTGTGAGACATATTTGTCAACTTATTTTAGATCTAATATATTTTGTTTACTTACCTGGTTATTTGTAGTGACAAGGAATACCGTTTCGAACTGCGGAAACACCTGGAACATTTTTTTCTTTTTTAACAATTCTTATTAATGACTGTATGTAGGAATTTTAGGACTTGAACTTAACCATTTATTATTTCATTCGTTGTCCTTGCGTTATTTCGCATAACAAAAAAAAAACAATACCATTTATTAAATTTAAATAGACATTTCTTCTAGAGAATCACCCTGAAATAAAAACAATGCTTTAGATTGTGCCCCTATCTTAAACTTAAAGGGTTTTTAAATTGTTCTTAATGAAGCACTCAAAACAGTGGGGCGTTGGCAACGAAGCAACGAATTAGGTATAACTGAACTGTCACCAAAAATGAAGTCAACCCTGTTATGTGAATTAATTCACTATTAAATTTTGTAAGAATATTTCCTGTGGACTTCTCTTTTAAATTATTTTTAACAATTAAAAGTAATTGAAGTAAGCCTCAACATGGTCTCAAAAAGTAAACATTGAATAATAAAATAATTTTTTTTTTTTGTGGTATTTAATACCACGTAATTTTAACACTTTTTAGTGGAAGGGAACAGAATAAAAAATTTAACTGTCCCAGCCAGGGCACGAACCTAGATCTCCTACTATCCGGGCATGTGCATTTTCCATTTATACTACCGAGACAAGTCTGATAAGTTATTAAATTCCCCGCATTAGTGTCAAGAGTCTAATCTCCGAGGCAGAGGAATATATCGTCTTAAGCTCGGAGGAGCTGACATTGTCAAGCTCTTTAAATGACTCTCGTTATTTACTTTTAAATTTTAATTTTATAAATATTATTTTTTGTGGTATATAATCCCTCGTAAATTTTAACAATTTTTAGTGCAAGGGAACAGAATAAAAAATCTAACTGTCCCAGCCAGGACTCGAACCTGGATCCCCTGCTATCCGGGCCGGTGCATT
>KZ808063.1:5035-25088 GCA_000696205.2 Oncopeltus fasciatus | reverse complement strand
TTATAGTAATAAATATGATTTATATAATGGATTTATATTACTATATTTTTAAAATAATATACATCCGTTAACTAGGAAGGAGTTCGCTTCCTTTAAGGAGAAATTCGCTTAGTTTACGCAACTCCTCCTTGACTGATTTTTAAATGTACTGTACTAATGGCGTTTCAATCCGCCTGTTCCTACAGCATTTCAACGAAAACTGGGTCATTGTCAATTTGATTGAGGCAGTTTTTATTGACGCTGTGTCAGAGTTCAAACGATATTTACAATTGCTGGTGGGAGCTCTTTTATTATTGTCCTCTGCGTCACCCATTGCATTTTACTTCCTGCATTAGAAATGCAAATTATTTCGCGCGACACATATACATAAATATTAGTTGTTCCTTTTTCTGCAGTTTTTTTTGGGGGAGGTTTAACTTATGGAAGTTAATGGATAGCCATTGAGACTTCACTCCTCGGAGCTCTATTTTTAAAAAAAATAATTTTTATATTTAATTGCTAACAAATGAATATTAAATAATTAAAATAGATGTGATCGTATTTATTAATTAAATATTTTTGTTATCCTTCCCTGCTTCTTAGTTATGGCTAATTGCAAATAGCACCCTTACGTCTCAAATAAGCTTATTCGAACAAATGAGAAACAATTTTCAATCGATCACACAATGCAACTGTAATAATGCTAGTAGGTGTGTGAAAAAGGCTCCTCCCCTTGGAGATTGTGCTAAAGCACTTTCTTCTTTTGTCACAATAAAAGGTAAATTATAGAATACAAAGTCATTTGTTTAATTAATTACAAAAAATAGAAATTATGAATATTTAATGAGATTCAACTTAATAAAGATTGGAGGAATATTATATGCAAACCAACTTGACCTGTACCCTGTAAGGACTTTTATTTAGGAGTGAAACAATAATATATAATTAGCCATACATGTTACAAAGTTGGTTTATTTCTTTGTCCCCCTCCTAAACCCTCTCTCCGATTTTAGTCAATAACAAACTTATCAAGCTCTCAGTAAAAATAAACTTAAATACCGTATTTGGTTTCATTTTTTAAAAGTTGCTTACTCTAGAACGTATACATATTATTGCATTGTATATACAGTTTATATAGCTCGGAGGAGCTGACATTGTCAAGCTCTTTAAATGACTCTCGTTATTTACTTTTAAATTTTAATTTTATAAATATTATTTTTTGTGGTATTTAATCCCACGTAAATTTTAACAATTTTTAGTCAAGGGAACAGAATAAAAAATCTAAATGTCCCAGCCATGGAATTTTTTATTCTGTTCCCTTGCACTAAAAATCATTGAATAATAAAGTGTTTCCAAAGGGGTTTTTTAAAAATCTATAGGTTGCCACCTCTTTCTAAACACCAATGGCTCATCACAAGCTTTTATTTTAAATAAAATATTGCCCTAAGCGGGACTTGAACCCGCTGCGCCAAGAATGCGTGATCTGAACGGATCTATTGAGCTTCCCTGGCGCCCAATGCCAAAGGTTCAATTCATAAACTTTATTCATTTTATTGGTGTTGATGGAATTCATTTTATTTTATTGGTGTTGATGGAAGTGTTGAACACTTTAATTCGTTAGTGCTTGCCAGGATATTTCCATCATAGGCTAATTTTATGAACAAAAAATCCAATTTAATTTTGCAACAAATTGAGAAACTATTATAATGTTTTTGATTTTATTATATTTATTTCATTGTTGTTCTAATACATTTAGTTTTGAATTGAAATGGTTAAATTTAAATGATAAAAGTAATAATAGATTAGACAAAAAATAAATAACTTTTTCCAAAAAATAAAAAATATCTAGAAAAATTAGAAAAAAAAACAACAAAAAAAAACAGTTTTATCGATAACATACTAAACTGAAAATTGCTCTCTTACATAGGCGTCCGCCTCTGATTTATACTATAATAAAATTATTCTAACTACATACAAAATTAAGACCGATTATGTATAATGTTGGCCAAAGACAAAAACTTTCTAAATGGCTTAATTCAGCCTGAAATGAACTTGATAATGAAAACTTTTTAGGCGAAGAAAACTCAATTCAGAATAAATTAAATATTTCTTAATATTTAAATTCTAATATTACATACTAGTGAGATAAATACTAATTCTATAACATGATTTCAAAACTTTTTACTAATACACAGACCTATCTTTAAAAAAAAAAAATCCTGAAAGAAATATGGGGAAACAATAGAAGCGTACTGTACTTTTGTAACAAAAGCATTTTATGGAAAGCAAAAAATTATGCACAAATTATATATATTTAAAATACATTGACATAATTTTAGTAAAATATTTGTGTGGCCAATGGGATCAAACTTATGCGATATCTGGTATAATAAATAAATTATTGTAAATGCAACTGAAATTTATACTGATTAAACCAATTATATTACTTAATTAATTTTATTTTTATAGTAATAAATATGATTTNCAGGCTAACATGGGAAGATTTTGTCAGGAGGCATCTGGCAGACGTGTCCTTGGTTGATAGAAGAGGATGGCGCTCTCCAACTCTCTAGAGTCTCTATACAACTGACCCCTCACACTAATTTGCGTACACAAGACACGAGAGCCCAAGGACGACGCAGGCTAACATGGGAAGATTTTGTCAGGAGGCATCTGGCAGACGTGTCCTTGGTTGATAGAAGAGGATGGCGCTCTCCAACTCTCTAGAGTCTCTATACAACTGACCCCTCACACTAATTTGCGTACACAAGACACGAGAGCCCAAGGACGACGCAGGCTAACATGGGAAGATTTTGTCAGGAGGCATCTGGCAGACGTGTCCTTGGTTGATAGAAGAGGATGGCGCTCTCCAACTCTCTAGAGTCTCTATACAACTGACCCCTCACACTAATTTGCGTACACAAGACACGAGAGCCCAAGGACGACGCAGGCTAACATGGGAAGATTTTGTCAGGAGGCATCTGGCAGACGTGTCCTTGGTTGATAGAAGAGGATGGCGCTCTCCAACTCTCTAGAGTCTCTATACAACTGACCCCTCACACTAATTTGCGTACACAAGACACGAGAGCCCAAGGACGACGCAGGCTAACATGGGAAGATTTTGTCAGGAGGCATCTGGCAGACGTGTCCTTGGTTGATAGAAGAGGATGGCGCTCTCCAACTCTCTAGAGTCTCTATACAACTGACCCCTCACACTAATTTGCGTACACAAGACACGAGAGCCCAAGGACGACGCAGGCTAACATGGGAAGATTTTGTCAGGAGGCATCTGGCAGACGTGTCCTTGGTTGATAGAAGAGGATGGCGCTCTCCAACTCTCTAGAGTCTCTATACAACTGACCCCTCACACTAATTTGCGTACACAAGACACGAGAGCCCAAGGACGACGCAGGCTAACATGGGAAGATTTTGTCAGGAGGCATCTGGCAGACGTGTCCTTGGTTGAAAGAAGAGGATGGCGCTCTCCAACTCTCTAGAGTCTCTATACAACTGACCCCTCACACTAATTTGCGTACACAAGACACGAGAGCCCAAGGACGACGCAGGCTAACATGGGAAGATTTTGTCAGGAGGCATCTGGCAGACGTGTCCTTGGTTGAAAGAAGAGGATGGCGCTCTCCAACTCTCTAGAGTCTCTATACAACTGACCCCTCACACTAATTTGCGTACACAAGACACGAGAGCCCAAGGACGACGCAGGCTAACATGGGAAGATTTTGTCAGGAGGCATCTGGCAGACGTGTCCTTGGTTGAAAGAAGAGGATGGCGCTCTCCAACTCTCTAGAGTCTCTATACAACTGACCCCTCACACTAATTTGCGTACACAAGACACGAGAGCCCAAGGACGACGCAGGCTAACATGGGAAGATTTTGTCAGGAGGCATCTGGCAGACGTGTCCTTGGTTGAAAGAAGAGGATGGCGCTCTCCAACTCTCTAGAGTCTCTATACAACTGACCCCTCACACTAATTTGCGTACACAAGACACGAGAGCCCAAGGACGACGCAGGCTAACATGGGAAGATTTTGTCAGGAGGCATCTGGCAGACGTGTCCTTGGTTGAAAGAAGAGGATGGCGCTCTCCAACTCTCTAGAGTCTCTATACAACTGACCCCTCACACTAATTTGCGTACACAAGACACGAGAGCCCAAGGACGACGCAGGCTAACATGGGAAGATTTTGTCAGGAGGCATCTGGCAGACGTGTCCTTGGTTGAAAGAAGAGGATGGCGCTCTCCAACTCTCTAGAGTCTCTATACAACTGACCCCTCACACTAATTTGCGTACACAAGACACGAGAGCCCAAGGACGACGCAGGCTAACATGGGAAGATTTTGTCAGGAGGCATCTGGCAGACGTGTCCTTGGTTGAAAGAAGAGGATGGCGCTCTCCAACTCTCTAGAGTCTCTATACAACTGACCCCTCACACTAATTTGCGTACACAAGACACGAGAGCCCAAGGACGACGCAGGCTAACATGGGAAGATTTTGTCAGGAGGCATCTGGCAGACGTGTCCTTGGTTGAAAGAAGAGGATGGCGCTCTCCAACTCTCTAGAGTCTCTATACAACTGACCCCTCACACTAATTTGCGTACACAAGACACGAGAGCCCAAGGACGACGCAGGCTAACATGGGAAGATTTTGTCAGGAGGCATCTGGCAGACGTGTCCTTGGTTGAAAGAAGAGGATGGCGCTCTCCAACTCTCTAGAGTCTCTATACAACTGACCCCTCACACTAATTTGCGTACACAAGACACGAGAGCCCAAGGACGACGCAGGCTAACATGGGAAGATTTTGTCAGGAGGCATCTGGCAGACGTGTCCTTGGTTGAAAGAAGAGGATGGCGCTCTCCAACTCTCTAGAGTCTCTATACAACTGACCCCTCACACTAATTTGCGTACACAAGACACGAGAGCCCAAGGACGACGCAGGCTAACATGGGAAGATTTTGTCAGGAGGCATCTGGCAGACGTGTCCTTGGTTGAAAGAAGAGGATGGCGCTCTCCAACTCTCTAGAGTCTCTATACAACTGACCCCTCACACTAATTTGCGTACACAAGACACGAGAGCCCAAGGACGACGCAGGCTAACATGGGAAGATTTTGTCAGGAGGCATCTGGCAGACGTGTCCTTGGTTGAAAGAAGAGGATGGCGCTCTCCAACTCTCTAGAGTCTCTATACAACTGACCCCTCACACTAATTTGCGTACACAAGACACGAGAGCCCAAGGACGACGCAGGCTAACATGGGAAGATTTTGTCAGGAGGCATCTGGCAGACGTGTCCTTGGTTGAAAGAAGAGGATGGCGCTCTCCAACTCTCTAGAGTCTCTATACAACTGACCCCTCACACTAATTTGCGTACACAAGACACGAGAGCCCAAGGACGACGCAGGCTAACATGGGAAGATTTTGTCAGGAGGCATCTGGCAGACGTGTCCTTGGTTGAAAGAAGAGGATGGCGCTCTCCAACTCTCTAGAGTCTCTATACAACTGACCCCTCACACTAATTTGCGTACACAAGACACGAGAGCCCAAGGACGACGCAGGCTAACATGGGAAGATTTTGTCAGGAGGCATCTGGCAGACGTGTCCTTGGTTGAAAGAAGAGGATGGCGCTCTCCAACTCTCTAGAGTCTCTATACAACTGACCCCTCACACTAATTTGCGTACACAAGACACGAGAGCCCAAGGACGACGCAGGCTAACATGGGAAGATTTTGTCAGGAGGCATCTGGCAGACGTGTCCTTGGTTGAAAGAAGAGGATGGCGCTCTCCAACTCTCTAGAGTCTCTATACAACTGACCCCTCACACTAATTTGCGTACACAAGACACGAGAGCCCAAGGACGACGCAGGCTAACATGGGAAGATTTTGTCAGGAGGCATCTGGCAGACGTGTCCTTGGTTGAAAGAAGAGGATGGCGCTCTCCAACTCTCTAGAGTCTCTATACAACTGACCCCTCACACTAATTTGCGTACACAAGACACGAGAGCCCAAGGACGACGCAGGCTAACATGGGAAGATTTTGTCAGGAGGCATCTGGCAGACGTGTCCTTGGTTGAAAGAAGAGGATGGCGCTCTCCAACTCTCTAGAGTCTCTATACAACTGACCCCTCACACTAATTTGCGTACACAAGACACGAGAGCCCAAGGACGACGCAGGCTAACATGGGAAGATTTTGTCAGGAGGCATCTGGCAGACGTGTCCTTGGTTGAAAGAAGAGGATGGCGCTCTCCAACTCTCTAGAGTCTCTATACAACTGACCCCTCACACTAATTTGCGTACACAAGACACGAGAGCCCAAGGACGACGCAGGCTAACATGGGAAGATTTTGTCAGGAGGCATCTGGCAGACGTGTCCTTGGTTGAAAGAAGAGGATGGCGCTCTCCAACTCTCTAGAGTCTCTATACAACTGACCCCTCACACTAATTTGCGTACACAAGACACGAGAGCCCAAGGACGACGCAGGCTAACATGGGAAGATTTTGTCAGGAGGCATCTGGCAGACGTGTCCTTGGTTGAAAGAAGAGGATGGCGCTCTCCAACTCTCTAGAGTCTCTATACAACTGACCCCTCACACTAATTTGCGTACACAAGACACGAGAGCCCAAGGACGACGCAGGCTAACATGGGAAGATTTTGTCAGGAGGCATCTGGCAGACGTGTCCTTGGTTGAAAGAAGAGGATGGCGCTCTCCAACTCTCTAGAGTCTCTATACAACTGACCCCTCACACTAATTTGCGTACACAAGACACGAGAGCCCAAGGACGACGCAGGCTAACATGGGAAGATTTTGTCAGGAGGCATCTGGCAGACGTGTCCTTGGTTGATAGAAGAGGATGGCGCTCTCCAACTCTCTAGAGTCTCTATACAACTGACCCCTCACACTACTTTGCGTACATAAGACACGAGAGCCCAAGGACGACGCAGGCTAACATGGGAAGATTTTGTCAGGAGGCCAGAAACGTCCTTAATCGGATAAAGAAGATTAGCTCTCACAGACTATTTTTAATAGGGCGTAATAATATAAGGGTTGATCGCCCCTAAACCCGATTCTACCTACCAATTTTTAATATTTTTCATGATAACTTTACTTATGATATGATTAATTAATGTAGGAATTGAGGCTGCTCAAAGAAATTGAGTTGCTATAAATGAGGGTAAGTCAAGAAAACACGGAGACAATGTACAAACCTGTCCACTATACGTATCTAAACCCAANATATATATGTCAACTTCAATAGCTTGATTTCCCTATGGGAAAACTTCTAAAAGAAAAGGGATTCAATTTATTTTAAAATAATCATAGTTTGAACAAATTTCTGTTTCATACCTTATATTCTCCGTCTTCATAGGTTTCTGCAAATCATCTCCCGTTGGCGAGCGCTTTCGGACATTGTCCATCTTCTGGCCGAATACATAGGTTATGTATTCGGCCAGAAGATGGACAATGTCCAAAAGCGCTCGCCAACGGGAGATGATTTGCAGAAACCTATGAAGACGGAGAATATAAGGTATGAGAGTTCTATATTCATTGGTGGTAGAAATAATAATAACCCTTTAAATTTCTGTTTATCTAGAGTTGTTTTGAGCTCAGAAAATTTTTAATTAATGGTTTAAACCTTCAAAATCTTTTTTTGTATTGCATTTATAATAATTAAAACGTACTGGTTTCTCAAACTAAATTTTAATTTTGACGAAACTAAAATTTAATAAATACTTTAAAGTCGCTTTTCAAATTTTAAAATATATATTCTCGTACAATATTCTATACATTAAAGTGAGGCAAAAAAATGTATTTAAAAGAGTAAGTGCATACATTTTAAAAAATGCCCTAAATGAATATTAAAATTTAAATAAAATTATTTTGTCACCTTATTGTGGTCATCAAATTATTGGCTTAACGTAATCTATAGCTGAAATAATAATAAAAAAAATTATATGACTTTCTGTGAATAGAGAAAAATGCCACCATCTGCTAGAATTTAATGAAATTCATATCGTTACATATTATTATTATGAAATCCTTAAATATGAAATAAATAAATAATTAAAATATCTGTCCGACATACTTGCGGTCAGTTAAAAAACTAGTGGTCTACCTAAAATTCAATTAACCCATCCTTCTAAAATATTTATTCAACAGTTTGGTTGTGGGTTCAATAATTCAAAAATGGCATCACAACAATATAATAAGTGTTATACATGCATTTGTCTGTAGATTAAAATTTGGGAAGGGTTTAAGGCACTTTGCCAATTTTTAATAAAATGTTAAATTCATTTTAATTTTTAATGTTTTTTTTTTTTTTTTTTTTTAAATCAATCTATTTATTTTAAATTGGAAAAAAAATCAATCAGTTTTTCCACATTTGTCTATTAAAGAATCCCATCTAACTAACAGCGTATTATTCGTGATTTATTTATAAATCAAAAGCCTGTTTATAGTATTGATTTTTAATTTATAAATTAAAAGTAACACACTAGCTTTGAATGGATTGGAATGAACGTGATGCCTGAAGCGTTCTCTATAATTTAAAATCAAGTTGAATGAAGGAAGAAACTAAAAACATAGAATAATAGTCTCTCTTTTCACTTTGAATTATAGAAAAATATCCAATAAAATTCTCTTTTCTCGAGGGCGTAGTAAAAAATTAACGACATTTTGACAGATAGTTATTAAAAGTTAATTTCTTAAAAAAAAAAAAAAAAAAAAAAANGCCGAAATGTACAGTGACCACTTACTTAAGCAAGTGGACTAGATAGAATTATGAGACCCCAGTTGAGGAAGCTTCCTCCTACAACCTATTTTCCAAGCCGAAATGTACAGTGACCACTTACTTAAGCAAGTGGACTAGATAGAATTATGAGACCCCAGTTGAGGAAGCTTCCTCCTACAACCTATTTTCCAAGCCGAAATGTACAGTGACCACTTACTTAAGCAAGTGGACTAGATAGAATTATGAGACCCCAGTTGAGGAAGCTTCCTCCTACAACCTATTTTCCAAGCCGAAATGTACAGTGACCACTTACTTAAGCAAGTGGACTAGATAGAATTATGAGACCCCAGTTGAGGAAGCTTCCTCCTACAACCTATTTTCCAAGCCGAAATGTACAGTGACCACTTACTTAAGCAAGTGGACTAGATAGAATTATGAGACCCCAGTTGAGGAAGCTTCCTCCTACAACCTATTTTCCAAGCCGAAATGTACAGTGACCACTTACTTAAGCAAGTGGACTAGATAGAATTATGAGACCCCAGTTGAGGAAGCTTCCTCCTACAACCTATTTTCCAAGCCGAAATGTACAGTGACCACTTACTTAAGCAAGTGGACTAGATAGAATTATGAGACCCCAGTTGAGGAAGCTTCCTCCTACAACCTATTTTCCAAGCCGAAATGTACAGTGACCACTTACTTAAGCAAGTGGACTAGATAGAATTATGAGACCCCAGTTGAGGAAGCTTCCTCCTACAACCTATTTTCCAAGCCGAAATGTACAGTGACCACTTACTTAAGCAAGTGGACTAGATAGAATTATGAGACCCCAGTTGAGGAAGCTTCCTCCTACAACCTATTTTCCAAGCCGAAATGTACAGTGACCACTTACTTAAGCAAGTGGACTAGATAGAATTATGAGACCCCAGTTGAGGAAGCTTCCTCCTACAACCTATTTTCCAAGCCGAAATGTACAGTGACCACTTACTTAAGCAAGTGGACTAGATAGAATTATGAGACCCCAGTTGAGGAAGCTTCCTCCTACAACCTATTTTCCAAGCCGAAATGTACAGTGACCACTTACTTAAGCAAGTGGACTAGATAGAATTATGAGACCCCAGTTGAGGAAGCTTCCTCCTACAACCTATTTTCCAAGCCGAAATGTACAGTGACCACTTACTTAAGCAAGTGGACTAGATAGAATTATGAGACCCCAGTTGAGGAAGCTTCCTCCTACAACCTATTTTCCAAGCCGAAATGTACAGTGACCACTTACTTAAGCAAGTGGACTAGATAGAATTATGAGACCCCAGTTGAGGAAGCTTCCTCCTACAACCTATTTTCCAAGCCGAAATGTACAGTGACCACTTACTTAAGCAAGTGGACTAGATAGAATTATGAGACCCCAGTTGAGGAAGCTTCCTCCTACAACCTATTTTCCAAGCCGAAATGTACAGTGACCACTTACTTAAGCAAGTGGACTAGATAGAATTATGAGACCCCAGTTGAGGAAGCTTCCTCCTACAACCTATTTTCCAAGCCGAAATGTACAGTGACCACTTACTTAAGCAAGTGGACTAGATAGAATTATGAGACCCCAGTTGAGGAAGCTTCCTCCTACAACCTATTTTCCAAGCCGAAATGTACAGTGACCACTTACTTAAGCAAGTGGACTAGATAGAATTATGAGACCCCAGTTGAGGAAGCTTCCTCCTACAACCTATTTTCCAAGCCGAAATGTACAGTGACCACTTACTTAAGCAAGTGGACTAGATAGAATTATGAGACCCCAGTTGAGGAAGCTTCCTCCTACAACCTATTTTCCAAGCCGAAATGTACAGTGACCACTTACTTAAGCAAGTGGACTAGATAGAATTATGAGACCCCAGTTGAGGAAGCTTCCTCCTACAACCTATTTTCCAAGCCGAAATGTACAGTGACCACTTACTTAAGCAAGTGGACTAGATAGAATTATGAGACCCCAGTTGAGGAAGCTTCCTCCTACAACCTATTTTCCAAGCCGAAATGTACAGTGACCACTTACTTAAGCAAGTGGACTAGATAGAATTATGAGACCCCAGTTGAGGAAGCTTCCTCCTACAACCTATTTTCCAAGCCGAAATGTACAGTGACCACTTACTTAAGCAAGTGGACTAGATAGAATTATGAGACCCCAGTTGAGGAAGCTTCCTCCTACAACCTATTTTCCAAGCCGAAATGTACAGTGACCACTTACTTAAGCAAGTGGACTAGATAGAATTATGAGACCCCAGTTGAGGAAGCTTCCTCCTACAACCTATTTTCCAAGCCGAAATGTACAGTGACCACTTACTTAAGCAAGTGGACTAGATAGAATTATGAGACCCCAGTTGAGGAAGCTTCCTCCTACAACCTATTTTCCAAGCCGAAATGTACAGTGACCACTTACTTAAGCAAGTGGACTAGATAGAATTATGAGACCCCAGTTGAGGAAGCTTCCTCCTACAACCTATTTTCCAAGCCGAAATGTACAGTGACCACTTACTTAAGCAAGTGGACTAGATAGAATTATGAGACCCCAGTTGAGGAAGCTTCCTCCTACAACCTATTTTCCAAGCCGAAATGTACAGTGACCACTTACTTAAGCAAGTGGACTAGATAGAATTATGAGACCCCAGTTGAGGAAGCTTCCTCCTACAACCTATTTTCCAAGCCGAAATGTACAGTGACCACTTACTTAAGCAAGTGGACTAGATAGAATTATGAGACCCCAGTTGAGGAAGCTTCCTCCTACAACCTATTTTCCAAGCCGAAATGTACAGTGACCACTTACTTAAGCAAGTGGACTAGATAGAATTATGAGACCCCAGTTGAGGAAGCTTCCTCCTACAACCTATTTTCCAAGCCGAAATGTACAGTGACCACTTACTTAAGCAAGTGGACTAGATAGAATTATGAGACCCCAGTTGAGGAAGCTTCCTCCTACAACCTATTTTCCAAGCCGAAATGTACAGTGACCACTTACTTAAGCAAGTGGACTAGATAGAATTATGAGACCCCAGTTGAGGAAGCTTCCTCCTACAACCTATTTTCCAAGCCGAAATGTACAGTGACCACTTACTTAAGCAAGTGGACTAGATAGAATTATGAGACCCCAGTTGAGGAAGCTTCCTCCTACAACCTATTTTCCAAGCCGAAATGTACAGTGACCACTTTACTTAAGCAAGTGGACTAGATAGAATTATGAGACCCCAGTTGAGGAAGCTTCCTCCTACAACCTATTTTCCAAGCCGAAATGTACAGTGACCACTTTACTTAAGCAAGTGGACTAGATAGAATTATGAGACCCCAGTTGAGGAAGCTTCCTCCTACAACCTATTTTCCAAGCCGAAATGTACAGTGACCACTTTACTTAAGCAAGTGGACTAGATAGAATTATGAGACCCCAGTTGAGGAAGCTTCCTCCTACAACCTATTTTCCAAGCCGAAATGTACAGTGACCACTTTACTTAAGCAAGTGGACTAGATAGAATTATGAGACCCCAGTTGAGGAAGCTTCCTCCTACAACCTATTTTCCAAGCCGAAATGTACAGTGACCACTTTACTTAAGCAAGTGGACTAGATAGAATTATGAGACCCCAGTTGAGGAAGCTTCCTCCTACAACCTATTTTCCAAGCCGAAATGTACAGTGACCACTTTACTTAAGCAAGTGGACTAGATAGAATTATGAGACCCCAGTTGAGGAAGCTTCCTCCTACAACCTATTTTCCAAGCCGAAATGTACAGTGACCACTTTACTTAAGCAAGTGGACTAGATAGAATTATGAGACCCCAGTTGAGGAAGCTTCCTCCTACAACCTATTTTCCAAGCCGAAATGTACAGTGACCACTTTACTTAAGCAAGTGGACTAGATAGAATTATGAGACCCCAGTTGAGGAAGCTTCCTCCTACAACCTATTTTCCAAGCCGAAATGTACAGTGACCACTTTACTTAAGCAAGTGGACTAGATAGAATTATGAGACCCCAGTTGAGGAAGCTTCCTCCTACAACCTATTTTCCAAGCCGAAATGTACAGTGACCACTTTACTTAAGCAAGTGGACTAGATAGAATTATGAGACCCCAGTTGAGGAAGCTTCCTCCTACAACCTATTTTCCAAGCCGAAATGTACAGTGACCACTTTACTTAAGCAAGTGGACTAGATAGAATTATGAGACCCCAGTTGAGGAAGCTTCCTCCTACAACCTATTTTCCAAGCCGAAATGTACAGTGACCACTTTACTTAAGCAAGTGGACTAGATAGAATTATGAGACCCCAGTTGAGGAAGCTTCCTCCTACAACCTATTTTCCAAGCCGAAATGTACAGTGACCACTTTACTTAAGCAAGTGGACTAGATAGAATTATGAGACCCCAGTTGAGGAAGCTTCCTCCTACAACCTATTTTCCAAGCCGAAATGTACAGTGACCACTTTACTTAAGCAAGTGGACTAGATAGAATTATGAGACCCCAGTTGAGGAAGCTTCCTCCTACAACCTATTTTCCAAGCCGAAATGTACAGTGACCACTTTACTTAAGCAAGTGGACTAGATAGAATTATGAGACCCCAGTTGAGGAAGCTTCCTCCTACAACCTATTTTCCAAGCCGAAATGTACAGTGACCACTTTACTTAAGCAAGTGGACTAGATAGAATTATGAGACCCCAGTTGAGGAAGCTTCCTCCTACAACCTATTTTCCAAGCCGAAATGTACAGTGACCACTTTACTTAAGCAAGTGGACTAGATAGAATTATGAGACCCCAGTTGAGGAAGCTTCCTCCTACAACCTATTTTCCAAGCCGAAATGTACAGTGACCACTTTACTTAAGCAAGTGGACTAGATAGAATTATGAGACCCCAGTTGAGGAAGCTTCCTCCTACAACCTATTTTCCAAGCCGAAATGTACAGTGACCACTTTACTTAAGCAAGTGGACTAGATAGAATTATGAGACCCCAGTTGAGGAAGCTTCCTCCTACAACCTATTTTCCAAGCCGAAATGTACAGTGACCACTTTACTTAAGCAAGTGGACTAGATAGAATTATGAGACCCCAGTTGAGGAAGCTTCCTCCTACAACCTATTTTCCAAGCCGAAATGTACAGTGACCACTTTACTTAAGCAAGTGGACTAGATAGAATTATGAGACCCCAGTTGAGGAAGCTTCCTCCTACAACCTATTTTCCAAGCCGAAATGTACAGTGACCACTTTACTTAAGCAAGTGGACTAGATAGAATTATGAGACCCCAGTTGAGGAAGCTTCCTCCTACAACCTATTTTCCAAGCCGAAATGTACAGTGACCACTTTACTTAAGCAAGTGGACTAGATAGAATTATGAGACCCCAGTTGAGGAAGCTTCCTCCTACAACCTATTTTCCAAGCCGAAATGTACAGTGACCACTTTACTTAAGCAAGTGGACTAGATAGAATTATGAGACCCCAGTTGAGGAAGCTTCCTCCTACAACCTATTTTCCAAGCCGAAATGTACAGTGACCACTTTACTTAAGCAAGTGGACTAGATAGAATTATGAGACCCCAGTTGAGGAAGCTTCCTCCTACAACCTATTTTCCAAGCCGAAATGTACAGTGACCACTTTACTTAAGCAAGTGGACTAGATAGAATTATGAGACCCCAGTTGAGGAAGCTTCCTCCTACAACCTATTTTCCAAGCCGAAATGTACAGTGACCACTTTACTTAAGCAAGTGGACTAGATAGAATTATGAGACCCCAGTTGAGGAAGCTTCCTCCTACAACCTATTTTCCAAGCCGAAATGTACAGTGACCACTTTACTTAAGCAAGTGGACTAGATAGAATTATGAGACCCCAGTTGAGGAAGCTTCCTCCTACAACCTATTTTCCAAGCCGAAATGTACAGTGACCACTTTACTTAAGCAAGTGGACTAGATAGAATTATGAGACCCCAGTTGAGGAAGCTTCCTCCTACAACCTATTTTCCAAGCCGAAATGTACAGTGACCACTTTACTTAAGCAAGTGGACTAGATAGAATTATGAGACCCCAGTTGAGGAAGCTTCCTCCTACAACCTATTTTCCAAGCCGAAATGTACAGTGACCACTTTACTTAAGCAAGTGGACTAGATAGAATTATGAGACCCCAGTTGAGGAAGCTTCCTCCTACAACCTATTTTCCAAGCCGAAATGTACAGTGACCACTTTACTTAAGCAAGTGGACTAGATAGAATTATGAGACCCCAGTTGAGGAAGCTTCCTCCTACAACCTATTTTCCAAGCCGAAATGTACAGTGACCACTTTACTTAAGCAAGTGGACTAGATAGAATTATGAGACCCCAGTTGAGGAAGCTTCCTCCTACAACCTATTTTCCAAGCCGAAATGTACAGTGACCACTTTACTTAAGCAAGTGGACTAGATAGAATTATGAGACCCCAGTTGAGGAAGCTTCCTCCTACAACCTATTTTCCAAGCCGAAATGTACAGTGACCACTTTACTTAAGCAAGTGGACTAGATAGAATTATGAGACCCCAGTTGAGGAAGCTTCCTCCTACAACCTATTTTCCAAGCCGAAATGTACAGTGACCACTTTACTTAAGCAAGTGGACTAGATAGAATTATGAGACCCCAGTTGAGGAAGCTTCCTCCTACAACCTATTTTCCAAGCCGAAATGTACAGTGACCACTTTACTTAAGCAAGTGGACTAGATAGAATTATGAGACCCCAGTTGAGGAAGCTTCCTCCTACAACCTATTTTCCAAGCCGAAATGTACAGTGACCACTTTACTTAAGCAAGTGGACTAGATAGAATTATGAGACCCCAGTTGAGGAAGCTTCCTCCTACAACCTATTTTCCAAGCCGAAATGTACAGTGACCACTTACTTAAGCAAGTGGACTAGATAGAATTATGAGACCCCAGTTGAGGAAGCTTCCTCCTACAACCTATTTTCCAAGCCGAAATGTGCACTCGAATACTGTATTCAGTACAGATCAAGGTCACTGAAAAATCTCGTTGCACATTGTTATGGGGCAATTTTTCAGTTGCTTCCTTTGGTTCAGAATGAAACCTCTTCCTTTTGTGCCTGTCTTTGATAAAACCAGGAGAAGAAAGTTGCATCTGCCATAGCACTTATTCTACCAAGTTCCCGGTAGAATATGTATCAAACAAGTGACCCGTGCTAAGAACAGTGTTTCATCGAAATTTAAAAAATTCGCTTTTTGATAATGGGTTCAGCAATTAAAGCCCATATAAATCTTATAAAAAGTATATCATACAAAGCAAAAAATTATTGTTTCATAATATTGTTCATTGTTAAATTTTAAACTATAATAATTTTTAAATTAAATATAAAAAATATTGATTGATGTAAATTTCTTCTTCAGATTAAGTGGTGAAAATACTAAACCCGGTGCATTATATTGTGGACACCTCAACTTTGGGAGGAGGGGGTGATCAGTTTTTAAAACGAAATTCGTTACTTAACTCGCACATTCTGTCTGTGTGTGTGTTTTCCCTAAAATGGCTCGTATTATACAAATAAATTTAATAAGTGCACCCTTTTGGCTACAAAAGCATCAAAATGTAAACAAAACTGAACGTAATTGTTCAAATTAAAATATGTTATGCTTTTAAGTGCAGTGAAATAAAATTCTGCATCTTACATATTTATTTAAATGTAATATTTAACGAAACCTTTTTTTTTTTTTACTTAATAGCCAAATGATAAAAATAATTACTAAAAAACACGAATACAAAATCAATTTAGTCAATTTAATCAGTATCCTCCTCTAAGGAGTGGTAACTCCCCCCCCCCCTTCCTTTATTTCTTGCTTTGTCATTGTATCTAAGAATCATAACTTAATAGATTAAGGGAAGATGAAGATGGAAATTGAGCTAAATTAACATTTACCTTATTTTTACTTTTATTTAAATACATTATTTGTCTTGTATTTATGACGTCAATTATAGTCATTTAAGAATCGATGATTGGATTGAAAACAACAGATATTAAATGACAGAAGTACCTTAGTTTAATTCTTACTTAAACATTTTCGTTTTTATAATACATTTTAGTATACATATATATGTATATATGTATATAACTTTTGTTCTTTGTGTAACATAGTCTTTGTGGAAATCATACAGGGAAATGCTTAAAATCTAATGATAGTTCTGAGAATATTTTGTTTCACAATATTAAATAATTCCTGAAATTTGGTTATTGTTTTTTTCGGCTATTTAGTTGAAAATGTTGCTAGGAATGGAATACGCTCTCCGGAAAGTAAGTACATTTTAATTTTTATTTCTGTATTTTTATGCTATTGTGTTGAAAAAGTGTTACCTAAGTTAAGGAAAAGTAATTTGCACCTTCCTTTATTAGTATTAATTTTTGCAGTATAAAAACCCGGATTTTGCTAAAAAAGATATAGCTAAAACCATAGAGCATTATAAAGGATTAACATGGAAGGTTGAACCTTTTGGTAAGATGTCATATTCCATTATAAAGTAGTCATCAAATTATATTTTTTTAAATTCTAAAATCCCTAATTTTCTGTTTTAGTATTTAACAATGGGACATCGCATGACTTAATTAATCTTCAGGGCACCATTCCTGTTGCTTACAAAGGTATTATCACTAGCCAATTTGCTTAATAGTGCTTAGCTACTCATGTAAGGAATCTAATTAGTTTAAAAATCTAAGTAATATTGTGATCTACTTAGCTACAAGTGTGTAATCAAATAGTACCATAAGATTTACACGGGAGATACTTTGTTGAATAACAGTGTAAATTATAACTATAATTTTGCTAAAGATTTATGTAAGTTTATTTTTAAAACCTCTATTTAGTATTCTTTGCATATACAAGTGTTAAGTGACTAAGTTAGTGTTTTTTTTTATCTTAACATTAAATTTATATTGGTTCGAGATGAAACGGATTTTTTGTTTGCTTAATTAATAGATGATCTTTTTCATTATTCATCCCTATTTCTTGTTAATAGGAAGTGCTGTATCATTACACATTTTATTATTTACTCCTTGTGACTTTTTCTTTTGTCTGTGCACTGCACTTTCTATCCAACCTGTTCTTGATTACTATATATATATCCATTGCCATTGTCAATGCTACATGACAAGATTTGTGTTTTTAGATTATCGCATTAAAATCTTAAAGAAAACCAAAATTATATTTTAATCCTTCCCTCCTTGAAATTTAACTATAAAACAATTGGATTTTCCTATTGTATTTGAGGCCTATAAATGCTTCCTTAAGTTTCAAACATAAATTATGATATATCATGTTTATGTATGTATCATTTTTTTATTCAGGTAAGAAAGATTGGAGAAAAATAATTCTCCACTCTTTCTTTTTTTTAAATAAAAANATATATTTATATATATATATATATAATATAAATAAATAAATTATCATCACTGTGCAGGGAGAAGGGGCCCATCGAGCCCACTCCTAATAAATTTAGGCATTAAGGCCCAGGAAGTCGCGAGGCCATCTCCCTTTTAATCGCCGGGGAGGATTGTTAGGGTTGGAGTCAGATTGGAGTTGACGACAGGGATTGGGCAAACGGATTAGGAAGATATTGGAGTTTACTGTGGAAGAGCTTGAAGCGGGTGGAGTTAAGGTCTTGGACAAAAAGAATATTAATGTCGTGATGAAGGGTAGAGTTGGACACATAATATGGAGCGTTAATAATTATTCTGAGAATTTTGGACTGAAAGGATTGTATTCGTGGATATTTCAAGGCTTAGCGGCACCCCTCAGTTCTGCACCGTAGGTCCAGATTGGTCGAATTATGGTCTTGTAGATGGTAGGTTTGTTTTCTACTGCGAGCTGTGAGCGCCTATTTATAAGGCTGTATAAGAGTCCGCGAGTTCTTGTCACTTGATTTTAGTATGTTCATTCCAATTGAGCCGTTAGTCAAGGTGGAAGCCAAGGTATCGGACTAAATCAGAGAGAGGTATAGGGATATTATTATAAGGATATTTTCTTAGCTGAAAATTTACCTATACCCATTCGGACTCATTTATTTTAATTCTCCATTTTCTGCACCACAGCTGAATAGCATCAAGGTGATTTTGTAAAATGTTGGAAGCGGTTTTGGAATCAGGATGGGAGGAGAGCATCGCTTTTTCATCTGCAAAGAGGGCTAAAAGGGTATTAGGATAAGTGGGGATGTCTGCAGTATAAAGGATAAAAAAGATAGGTCCAAGCACACTGCCCTGTGGAACACCCGCTTACCCAGGGAAGTGTTCGGAGTAATCTGGCCCTTGCTGGACCCTGAAGAAACGGTTAGAAAGATAAGATTTAAGGATTATGTAGATAGTACTTAGTAATATGGACTTGAGCTTATATAATAGACCATTATGCCATACTCGGTCAAATGCTTGAGTGACTTCTAAGAGTGCACCAGAACAAAATTATTTTCGCTCGAAGGCAGAGGAAATAAAATCTACAACGCGAAACACTTCCTGGATGTGAATAAATTAAGTTAATAAAAGTCAGTTGACGTCGATCAATGATTATTTACCTCGTCAGAAAGCTAAGGGAGTCATAAATCATAAGACTTAACTAGTGACTTATTTTATTCTGATCCATTCACTCATGTCCTATAGAATTCTGCTCCGTAGGCAAGCTTCCTCTGTTTCTAGGCTGCATAAGTTTTAGGATTCTGGAGAGTTTAGAAAGACTAGGTTGCTGAAAACTGTTAAGGATGTCCGCCTTCATAAAAATGAATGAGACTGAACTTACAAAGGTTAAAAGGTCTAATTTCAGACTGAAAATACTTTTCTTTAGGCTGGAGAAATAAGTAGGATGATAGGACTGTATAACTATTTAAGCTGTTAAAGAAGAATAAACAGTTTCTACTTTGAATCTCCTTTTAAAAAAAAGTATTAATTAAAAAAGAATATGTTTTTATTGCATTAAAACTTTTTAACAAACTAATGTGACCGTGGCTATTACGAAGCCAATAATTTATTATTATAATTAATGGTAGATAAAAATCCGGGTGGCTTTCGGCAGAAATAGCCTTAATTGAAAAAAAAAAGAGGATATCGCTCACAGAAAACAGAGCGTCCTGGAGGAGACTATATACAACTTACCCCTCACACTGCTTAATGATTGGAGGGTGGGAGAATTTGTACTATGATGATGAGGAGGAGGAAGGAGTGCTTGTACCATTTACGAGCCCAAAATGCAGGGCTCAAGAGCCCTGGCTGGCAGGAGGTCTTTGGCAGGCATGATAACTTTACTTAAGGAAGTGAGGCTGCTCAATTAAATCGAACATTTAATCAAACAGATGTTATATATATATATAT